>JAJOOH010002897.1:0-18278 GCA_029582605.1 Solanum gracilifrons
ATTATGACATTCAAAATAACCAAATCTTCCCAATCTTCCTACTCCATCAAGGGAACGTCGCAGGATTGGTACCCATGATCCATCACTAGGGATCCACCCATAAAAGTGAAAACACACGTAATCATAGCTAGTGAAACATACTCACTATACTAACAACCATCATAAGCACTCCGACCATTTACCTTATTATAAACCAACACTTTTAAATGATAATCTTTCTTAGATATTTAACAATCAACAACAATAAACCTTACGATTCAACCCAGGTGTAAGTCCTTTCAAATGCTTAATACCGAATACAAATGATCATTCCTCACCTAGGTAATTCATACCTTGACAAAATACATCATCACGAATGTAGACTTACAATGAAAAATCTGAATTGTTCCACTGTATAACACAATTCCTTTCTCTATCAACATTAGCTTGTACATTAAAGATTCTTATGAATTCATATATCTTCGCTTATCATTGATCGCATCTCCATTGATCTTACAATATCTTTCGGTAAATTTCAATCGTACTCATTATTAAACTCAAAACAAAAACAAAGCACTTATCATCACACACGAGCTAATGTATGTACACTAATTTCTCAAGTCTTTTTCAATAGTTTTTAACCAATCCGACAGACTTGTTACATTATTACGATAACCACAGCAACACGAATGAGATCACACGTCTCTGAACCCAATTATCTACCCCTCTGAAGATATCTATTTAGCCTTTAGAATCCAATAAAAAAAGTTTTACTACATTCTACTATATTTTCCTTCATTATAACTCTAGCTCTTTAACATTCTATTCGAGGTGTCTTACCATCTCTTATAATTTTCCATACAACCACGTTACTCACAAAGTATAAGGAAACCACAATCTTAGATACCCGCAAGTCGTAATTACTATACACAAATTTGCTTAACCAACAATTTTATTATCTAGTAGCATCCTGTCACAATCCATCACGAACTCTTATTACCATTACGCTCAGTCAGCCTTGACTATCACTCGAAGCCAACATTTCCTCAACACGATACCTCAAACTCAGGTAAACTCATCAAATTCAAAGGACTAACCCCATTTTTATACGCACTTTCTTACTAACATCTTCAATTGCCTTCACCCAAGTATACTCAATGAGACTTTCTTTATCCATAAGCTTGTCATTCCGGTATTAATACACTCCATTATAGCTTAAGATAAAATCACCAGTCCTCATACTAACATCCTTCCTCTTAATAAACAAGACAAGAACATCCCACGAGGAAACACTAGGACGGATGAAACCTTTATCAAAAAACTCTTGGATTTGAGCCTTAAGCTCTCATAATTCTGCTGGAGCTATACGATACGGAGGGATAAAAATGGGGCGAATGTCAGTTTCCAAGTCAATGCAGAAATCTATATCTCTATCCGAAGGCATACTAGGCAAATTCATAGGAAACATTTCCTTAAACTCTGACACGACATGAATAGACTCAATAGAAGGAGACTGAACCTCAACATTCTGAACATGAGACAAATAAGCCAAACAACCCTGCCCTACCAGTTTCCTAGCCCGAATGGAGGATATGATCTTAGATAGATTAGGCTTGTACACCCCTTCCCACTCTAATCTTTCCTTACCGGGGACCTCTAGAGTTATCGATTTAGTATTACAATTAAGCTCGGTATAATAGGGGGACAACCAAGTCATGCCTAAGATTATATCAAGTCAGTCATATCGAGCATAACCAATTCAACCCAAATCTAAAAATCCATAAACACAACAGGACAAAATGATATACATGGGTGACTATGACTGACTCTTCCACTGGGTAGAAAAATGGATGGGGGCATCAAGTATATAATAAATCACATCAAATCTCAAGGTAATTGAAGTGACACATACAAATAAGTAGAACCCGGATCAAACAAAACAATAGCCATCCAACACAGACAAAAAAAAACTCTTATGACCACTGCATCACACCATCAAACTCGGTCTTACCCAAAAAAACATAAAACTAAGGCCTGTCCTCTTGACGGGCAACCTCTTCGCCTGGTTGTACTACTCCTTTACATGCATTACCATTTCCCCAGCCTCCAAGGCCTCACTGATTTCCTCCTCATATGCCCAGGTTATCCACAATTTTAACATACTTTATAACTTATATTCGATTGTTGAACACTGAATTAGATCGCGGGGTTTAGTTCGGGTAGGATTCGGGGTCTGAATTTGTGACTAGGAAAACATAAGAGACATGACTTAGATTCTGTCTCGCCCTGTCCTATTTTGAAGGGAGGAATCCCGCACTGGCGGCCTCGCTTTGGAGGGAAAAGTCCCGCCCCAGCGGCCAAAACGAAAACAGAACCACTGCCAACAATTTTTCTGGGGTTCTTTCTGTTTCTAAACTCCACAAAGGTTCCTAGTTTTACTTAGCAATTTTAGAATAATCCTCATAACTAAAATAATCATTGTCAACCCACGAAGTACTCACTTTGAAATCATTTTACATCGTTTCAACACTACCACACACATATCCTGAGGATACACCCAGACTCTCACACGGTTATCAGTTGGTCCAACATACGTCCAGATTTCTCGCTTACGAACCACATCATAATTTATCTAGACCCTTGCACCTAATCTCATGATGACTTTTCTTTCACAACAAGTTTCACAATACTCAAGCAGTTACAACTTGCAGACAAGTCCAAATTCTTTAATTAGTTCGTTCTATAGACGACCATTACTGATCATTTATGCCTTATACGGCCCCAAGGCCAAATACCAATTGGAACCTTCTCAGTTCCAATTAACTTGCTTGTGTCCCTTCAGTTGGGACTACGACATCTAGTTCACTTCGTTAAGATATCAATTGGAATCGGTAGATGCCAATTGGACTCAAATCATACCATAAGTGATAATAGTAGCTAGCAAGCTCCACAAAACTGTTAATTTCAATCATAGAACTTGGTCGAACCCAATTTTTAACCACCTCAATCTTTAACTGATAGTAACCAAACCTTACATCAATCTTAGAGAAAATTAATGCACCTTGCAATTGGTCAAAAAGATCATCTATCTAAGGCAATGGATATTTGTTCTGAATGGTGACCCTATTTAACTGTCGGTAGTCTATACACATCCTCTTTTGCTATTGATGGTTTACCACTTTTGTTGATCTAGTTTAGACCATAGAGTGAAGGAGGAAAGATACCAATTTGTATCACCCAGATACCAATTGAATTCAAGTCATAGCACGAAAGAGTAGAAAGAAGTGAGTTTTTCCTAAAGTCCTAGTAGAAAGAAGTGAGTGTACTAGTAGGATCACGTGGCTATCCCAATAAGTGAAACACATGCAAGTAACCACAACTTTATAAAACAGGCATATAACGAACATATATAATATTAGTTATCTTTTCAGGATTAATGTTGCATCCCACATTCTCAATAATACACATTGGTTATCAATTTATAGCAACATATAGTTTTCCAATATCAATCATCATTAGATATGAACGTAATCATCACAAATAGATACACAACACAATTCAATGGTCCTCTCATGGAACCCACACCCAAACTGTTAGCAGATTGGAACGTGGTACCCGATCCAATGTTTATACTGAAACGTGGCAACCGATCCCATATTTCTGCCAAAATATGGCAATCGATCCCATATTCATGTCAAAACGTGGCAACCGATCCCAGTCAGTGTGTCGGATCATGACACCCGCCCATTCAACAAACAACAATCACAATCACAATGTATATTCTCACAATCATACAACAAGAGGTGATTCATGGCATACAATTATTCAAATATCCTCATTTACGATTGGGGTGATCAATAATGCAACATTCGCATACAAACATGCATTATAATGTAGCAATAACAAACATATATCACACCAACATGAAATCACAACCATCACCTATCTCGAAATAAGTTTGAAACCCTAAGAAACTTGATCCTTCCTTTTCCAGATTCGTTCTGCTTGTTCTTAGTCTACAAACAACAATTATAATACGGGAATCAATAAACAAACACTAATTACTAATATTTCTATCAACCCTAGATCAATCCATTTTCTCAATTAGGGTTGTTTTCACCATGAATTCTAGATCAAAACCCTCCCCCATCGATATAACCCAAGATAATAGGTTCTACGGATCGAAAAACTGATTAGGGGAGTAAAATTCTTACCTTTAGTGCTAAAAGAGGCGGAAAACCTTCAAGAAATAGCCCTAGGTCGTTTCTTAGTTTTTAAGAACGAACTTTTGCAGAAAATAACGTTTTTGGAGGGTTTTACCCTATTTAAGTTGCGACTGTCCCGCTACAGTGGAACCCATCCCGCTACAGAATGTTACCCGTTCACGCTAAGATCATTTTTAGGAGTTCTACTCGCCCAAATTCGATTCTGTAAAGTCGTACAAGTTCCTTAACATCTTAGCTATCTACTTATGTGGTCCAAATCATAATTAGATCTCTCATTCACTACTATATTTTCCTAGGCCTTGCTGACTCCGATTTCGTCCAAATCTTAACTAGGCTAGGAAATCCTAAGTTACTACCCAAAAGTTTTCAGACCCCAATTCTTTCCCCATTGGCTTTTCCCTAACGACGAAATCAGGTCGTTACTGAATGATAATGCAACTAGTATCCAATCCTGATATTTCATACAAAAGTAAGGCAAATAATAAACATAGCCATCTTAAGAGTTTGCGTCACATGTATAAGAGTTTTACTATTTCCTCTTTCTCAATTTATGTGATACGTTTTATTTTAAAAAAACAATTTGTAAATGACCTATTGTTGTTCATCCTGTATTCCTAAGATACTTTGAAGAACTTGATAAGAAACAACAAAGTTTAAAGAACATTTTCAAACTTAGAAAATTAAAATCAGTAAGGAAATAAACTGAGAAACAAATTAGAAACAATACACAAAATATTTTTCTTAAAAAGGAAAATCGAGCCCATTGAATACATAGTGTCCCCTTAAGGAAATTATTCCCCTCAAGTACCCGAGGTTAATGAAATATATCCTCCGAGGATAGAACGATCCTACTCACCGGTGTATTGGTACCTAAAACCACGGTGTCAACAAACCACTCAGCACAACAGTAAAGTACACTTAGAATACTAGATTTAATAGTAGTAGTAGTAGTAGAATAAGTCCAGAAAATTGGTTCTCTTATAATGAGAGGAAATCACTTAATTTATAGAAAACAAAGGGTAGTGTGAAAAGGTTCATATTGTGCCTAACCGGAAAGGTCATGACCCTTTGGAAAAGTCACAATCTTTCGAAAAGGTCACAACCTTTAATAAAAGTTACAACTTTTCATAAAAGTCACAACTTTTCATTTTCTATTCACACCTTTTAAAACCCAACAATCCCCCGCATGAATGGGAAATGACTCAAAGACAAAGAAACGGACAAGTGTGTGTACTTTACAAGCAAGAATTAATTGCATCTGGATAAGTAAGTTTCCCTTTGAACTTTCTGTAGTGAACATATGTCGAATATACTCGGTCAATCAGTAGATTTGATATCTTTGAACCATCAAGCTTTTATATATACCTAGACAACGATGCATATGTCACACAATCAACCCTTTACCGTTTATGATTCTTACGGTTTTGTTCGTTTTAGTCATGAACACCTCTTGGTTTCATGAGTGTATAGAGAGATGTGCTTTGGACAATCATCCTCTTTGAAACGGCTTACACTTCACACTTTCATAGGTGATTTCTAACCGTGTTATCGCGTACATACATTATTTGGTCAAATCTGCCAAACTTAGCAAATCATTAAAAACTTTTAGCTATATTAACTCATTAACAAGCCTTAATGTTATATCTTTGTTCCTGAGCATTGTCTTCATCATGAGAATGGATTGAGTTGGTTGACAAGGTCAAACCGTCAGTCACAACTTATTTTTTATCCTTGAACATAACTCTTGGGATATCCAGTCTGGGTAGAGTTACCTCCATGATGACTTGTCCTAAGCCGTAAACTCATTCCCTTAGATGATCTTTCAACTTTCTCTCTATTTAGGCTTTTTTGTAGGTGGATCCGACATATTATCCTTTGACTTTACATAGTTAATTGTGATAATTTCACTAGAGAGTAGTTTTCTAACGGTATTATATTTATGTCTTATATGACGAGAACAAGAAAGCATGGATTTAGCAACAACTTTTTAGCAATAACTATATTGTTGTTGCCTTATATCAATAAATTGCAACAACTTGATTTGATTGTTGGTATTTCTTGTAATTTTTAACCACAATATTTTTATTGTTGCCATATATTTTGATAATGTTGTTATATTCTATTTTTAATATAATAAATCTCAAATATAAGAAAATTGCAACAATATTTTTGCAACAACCATAATATTGTTGCCTAATTTAAATAAATTGCAACAATTTAATTAATTTATTGCTATCTTGTAGAATATTTGGCAACAATAATTTTTTTTATTGCTAATGTACTTAACTTTGTGATAACTTATACAAGTTGTGCGCTGTTTTAATTTTCTTTTTCAATTTACCGCCAAAACAGAGCGCAGTCTTATAATTTTCACCAAAATAACTCGGGGAAGTTCCTGAAATGAAAGCTAGGTTCTTAAGAGAAAGCTACGTTATGGGTAGTATCTGGTATGTTTTCTATTTACTTATTTAGTCACCTTTCACAAAGTTTGGTGAATTTTTGCCTATGATTATCTTATGATTTTAGTGTCTTTGATTATCGTCTTCTTGCGTATGAACCATTACAGCCTAAATTTACATAGTGAGACCAATATACAATTGTTTTGAACCTCTTGTCTTCAATTTTGATAATTTTCCTTCGCATTCAATTATGGTTATGTTAAATTTTGGTTAATTATGTTAAATTTTGAGTCTTTTTTGTTTATCTGAGCATTGTTGGTTAAGTCTTTGTTGGGTGTTTGTCAAATTTCCATCTTACTATCTTGAGTTAAAGTGTTACTTGGATCAATAGTGTGTAAACCTATATTGTGTTTTCTTGAATATTCCTAATTGGGGTTATGAACTGACCGATTAAGAAGTCTTTTGTTAATGTGTACATATGTTTGTGTTTGTTTCAAGTCTTCTTTTTTCTTCTGGGTATTTGTAAATTCTATTAGTGATAAATGGATCGGTATTGCAAATATTTTTGTGGTTTCTAACTACATTGAGCTTTTTTCCTAATTTTAAAATTGACATCCTAGATAGTAATGACTTGAATATTGGGGTTTATTTTGAGGAAGAATTGATCGGATGATTGTATCTTGTTTGGGAACTAGCTACATTAAATTTATGATTATATTTGGTGAAGTCAATTATATCCATTTCAACTTTTTCGTCAAATATCAATCGGAAATGTTTGTTTTCCATTGACAAGTTAAATTGTCTTATAAGCTTTACCAAAATTCTCTGGCAATCTGAAAATCCATACTGATGTAGGGGTAAACTAGTTTTGTTTTATTAGTTAGTATCTTTTATTCCTTGAGTAGTGGATCTACCGGAATCAACTTCTCTACCTCTGAAGTAGAGGTAAGGTATGTCTACATTCTATCCTCCCAAACTCCACTTTGTGAGCTTATATTGAGTATGTTGTTATTGTTGTTGTAGGAAATTAAGACTATATTTTATTCTCAAACATTCGTATTAGTTTGTGAATCCTTCAAGGAAAGCAGCATGAATTAAAATAAAAATGGGCATTCTAAACGCATACCTTAGAGGGTCATAGAGAAACTAGTGCTTGGTGACTCAAGAGAGTTAGGAAAGTTGCAGGTCATCATTAATGGAGACCGAAAAGACTGAAATGTTATGAAAGAGTGGGTCGGACAATTGATCTCAAGGTACATTAACTGTTTGTTAAAATTACCAAAAGAAAAGAAAATGTCTAGCTTCCATGAGGCACTCATTCAACCCAATAACTCTTTTCAAATAAAGAGCAGTCTAATTATGATTTATGATGTGCTTGAAGGAGTTGGCATAAGAGAAATAGATGACCCTGACTAAGATTTGAACTAGGGATGCTTTGCAATCATAGCTAATTTGTTGAGAGAATTCACAAACTATATTAAGTATGCCATGAAGTGTGGGAAAAAGGTCAAAACAAGGTACGATAATGAAGGCTTGCCAGGTTTTTATCCGAAACTCAACTATATTAGGGAAGAAGAGTGGGTGTGAGCTCATGTGCCGCAGACTGTTTGTATAGGATAACCCTATCCAGCAAGGATAGAAAATATGAAAGAAACAACTTAGTATTTTTCTCTGTTGGCATTTAAACTTGAAATGGATAATGGCAGTAAACTTCATCGAATCAGCTGATCGTTGCATGTAGATACCTTTCTTCTTTATCCAATTTAGGGTTTCGTGTTCCCAGGTTTTCCTATTTTTTTAGGATTTAATTTGGTTTGATAGCTCGTTTTTGGGTTTAAAATGGCTGATGCATTTGAAGAGGATGCTGAGAATACTATTTCAATTGGAGAGTTTCTCCAAGATCTCGAAGAGCAAGAACTGGAGGAAGATTTGGTCTTAGGTGGTGATGAAGGCAAGGAGTGCACCTATAGTAAAGGTTATATGAAGAGACATGCTATTTTTTCTTGTTTGACATGCACACCAGATGGGAATGTTGGAGTATGCACAACTTGTAGCCTCTTTTGCCATGATGCTTATGAGATTTTGGAACTTTGGACGAAGAGAAACTTCAGGTGTGACTATGGAAATTCAAAGTTCGGGGAGTTCTTCTGCAAGCTTGATGCTAGCAAAGATGTTGAAAACACGAAGAATACATATAATCACAATTTCAAAGATTCATACTACACATGTGTGCCGGCCATATCCTGATCCTGATGTTGAAGACCAATTGGAGAATCTCCAATGTTGCATCTGTGAGGACTGGTTTCATGAGGAGCGTCTTGGTCTTGGGTCCTCTGATATGGTTCCAAGGGATGACAAATGGGAGCCTCAATTTGAGGATTTTATCTTCCAGGGTGCGAAACTATTTGTTCTTCTTTAAAGCTATATCCTGATTCTATCTTTGCACCAGTTCAGCAGCAGACTACTACAAATTCCACAAGGGACAAAGAGGTGGTTGAAGATGCACCCTTGACTATGGGATCTTCTAAGGAGCTTAGCAATGGAAGTTCCTCAGTTAAGACTCATATAACCGATAATAATCCTAAAGAAGACTGCAATGGAAATGTTGTTCTTCTTGGAGAAAATGCCGCAACAAACACTTTCCTGATCCTAGTACCAAATGTGTTGTTGGACTGAATTTGTTAGAAGCTCCAATTAGCCTTGAGAAAAGCAAGTTGATGTTCCTTTCCAAAGACTGGAGAGAAGACCTCTGTAGGTGTCCAAATTGCACAGAATTCTACAAATAGAAAGGTCTTGCCTTCTTACTTGATAAAGAGGACACCATTGCCGAATATTAGAAAATGGCAAAGCAAACGAGAGTTGAACATCAACAAGAACAGAGCGCTGAGTTGCTTAATAATCTGGGCCATGTCGAGAAAATGGAGGTTTTGACTGGTATCGCTGACCTTAAAGAGGAGATTGGTACCTACCTGGCATCTTTCGATCCATCAAAGCCAGTTACATCTGCCGATGTTCATAAAATTTTTGAGAATCTTGCCCAGAAGCGTAGTCGTATGTCTTGAGTTATCTTAAATATTCAAGAAAGTAGCTCTACAGCTACATATGTAGTGTAGTTAGTTTTACTGCTCAATCCTGCTTGTAAATTGTTCTATTTACAAGGAGAATTCTTAATGTTGCTTTATTACTATCTAACTTTAGCTTATCGTGTTGTGTTAGCTATAGTGAAACAATGCAATCATGTTAGTTGTTAAGCTCAAAGAACTCCTTTGGGTTAGAAAGTATCTATTGAATAAAAATTTCCTGGTAAAAAAAAAAGAAAAAAAAGTTGAGACCTCATGATGCTTAATCAACTTCATTGACCACTAAGACACACCCTTGAGTTCTTGTTGTTTAGGCTTCTTAAGTAGTGAGAATGAGGACATGAGACACTACTTAATTCTATTATGTTCAGGTTTTCTAGTTCTTATTAGAATGTGAATTTTTTGAATAAAGTCAAAGTATATACGGTTCTGGATTGAAAAGATATA
Source organism: Solanum gracilifrons (assembly GCA_029582605.1). Lineage (NCBI taxonomy): Eukaryota > Viridiplantae > Streptophyta > Magnoliopsida > Solanales > Solanaceae > Solanum > Solanum gracilifrons. The sequence goes on from JAJOOH010002897.1 coordinate 10,132, forward strand.
ATAATATCTAATTGTGATTCATTTTGTGACACTGAATGGTATAATGTGATAATTAGAACTGGCTAGCTGTGTAAGTTTCTTCATTTATGAAATTTTGGGAGATGCTGGCGAGAGGTGTCTTATTTAGAGCCGGAGCTAGAGAAAAAGTTGTGTATTTGGCAGAACCCAATAGCTTTTGTCAAAAACCTTATATTTGTGTTGCGAAATTCACTATATATGAATTTAATTTATCAAAACCTCGTGTAAAATACATTTGTTAGAAGGCAGAATTCATAAACTTAAATTTCTGACTTCACCTCTAGTCTTATTCAGTAAAGCGTTCCTTAACGTGTTTGTTCTTCAATGTCTATAACTTGATATATCAACTTAATTAATTTTTCCAATTGCTTTCATGGAAAGACCGTGGATATGTTGTTGCTTTGACAAGCAAAGAACAATACAAGTCACCTTTAGAACCTATAATGCATGCCACTATGCCAGGAGTTATTTTCCTGGAGTATGGAAATGTTCAAGTAGCAAAATAAGTAATTCAGAGTGGTAAAATAGCTACCGTATTTGTTGAACCAATCAAAGGTGAAAGTGGCATATATAGTGCAACAAAAGAATTTTTACTAGCACTGAAGGTTGTCTATGATAGTGCATGTTCTCTTATGTATTTGATGAGGTAAGAAACTATACTGAGGCTTTTACTTATATTTTCTTTTATTAGATTCAGTGCGGCCTAGGAAGAAATGGTTATTTTTTGGCGCACAAAGCTTATAGCAAATACCAAGATATTATTTGATTCTCTCTACTTCTAAAATTCGTATTTGTGTATTTATAATTTACTTTATCAAAATATAATTATATTTATCTTTTATTTGCAGGATGAAAATGCATAATTCAACAAGTGTCGTACAAGCTAAGTACTATTGGAAGAAGAGTTTTTGAAAATTGCGTGTAGGATTAGAATACAATGACTTGTCTCTCTCTCTCTCTCTCTATATATATATATATATAAACTGCCGGATAAACATCTAGGACATTTACAGACAGTATTTAAATTATTTGTCGACAATGGAATTATAATTAGCAAAAAGAAAATGGAATTATGTAAGAATCTTATAAAATTCTTAGGGGTAGAAATTGGAAATGGAAAAATAAAATTACAACCCCATATAGCAAAGAAGGTTCTCGACATGCCGGATAAATTAGATAATACTAAAGACTTGCAAAAAATTTTAGGAATACTAAATTATGCACGGAGTTTTATTAAAGACCTAGGAAAAATAGCAGGACCCTAATATTCTAAAACAGGAATTCATGGGCAAAAAACTTTCAATATAGAAGACATAAAACTAGTACAAAAGCTCAAACAAATGGTTAAAAATATACCAGATTTAGCCCTCCCACTAGAAAGCGACTATCCAATAGTGGAGACCGTCGGAAGTCTAGAAGGATGGGGAGCAGTACTAAAGACAAAAAACAATAAATATGGAGACAAAAAGGACGAAAAAATATGTGCCTATCACAGTGGAAAGTACAAAGAAAAAGGAAATATGAGTAGTATAGATGCAGAAATTTTAGCTGTCATTTATGGACTAAACAGTTTTAAATTATATACTATTAATAAAAAAGAAATTTTGGTGAGAACTGACTGCGAGGCTATTGTAAAAATCCACCAGAAAATAGAAGGAAAAAATAGTAGTAAAAGAAGATGGCTAAATTTTTTAGATGCTACATCAATATACAATATATTTCTAGAACATATAAAAGGAAAAGACAAACTACAAGTTCATATAAAAGGAAAACACAAACTTGTAGTTTGTCTCTTCCTTTTATATGTTCTAGAGATATATTGTATATTGATGTAGCATCTAAAAAATTTAGCCATCTTCTTTTACTACTATTTTTTCCTTCTATTTTCTGGTGGAATTTTACAATAGCCTCGCAGTCAGTTCTCACCAAAATTTCTTTTTTATTAATAATATATAATTTAAAACTGTTTAGTCCCTAAATGACAACTAAAATTTCTGCATCTATACTACTCATATTTCCTTTTTCTTTGTACTTTCCACTGTGATAGGCACAGATTTTTTCGTCCTTTTTGTCTCCATATTTATTGTTTTTTGTCTTTAGTACTGCTCCCCATCCTTCTAGACTTTCGTCGGTCTCCACTATTGGGTAGTCGCTTTCTAGTGGGAGGGCTAAATCTGGTATATTTTTAACCATTTGTTTGAGCTTTTGTACTAGTTTTATGTCTTCTATATTGAAAGTTTTTTGCCCATGAATTCCTGTTTTAGAATATAAGGGTCCTGCTATTTTTCCTAGGTCTTTAATAAAACTCCGTGCATAATTTAGTATTCCTAGAAATTTTTGCAAGTCTTTAGTATTATCTAATTTATCCGGCATGTCGAGAACCTTCTTTGCTATATGGGGTTGTAATTTTATTTTTCCATTTCCAATTTCTACCCCTAAGAATTTTATAAGATTCTTACATAATTCCATTTTCTTTTTGCTAATTATAATTCCATTGTCGACAAATAATTTAAATACTGTCTGTAAATGTCCTAGATGTTCGTTAGTATTGTTACTAAATACTAAAATATCGTCTACATATACTAAAATGAAACTTTTATAGTCTCTAAATATGTTATCCATCTTTCTTTGAAAAATTGGAGGAGCAGTTTTTAAACCGAAAGGCATAACCAGCCATTCGAAATGTCCTTCTGGACAAGTAAAAGCCGTCCATTCTATACTGTCTTCATGCATTTTGACTTGCCAGTATCCAGATTTACAATCAAACTTACTAAAAAAATTTCTTCCTTGTATTCGATTTATTAATTCTGTTTTGTCTGGTAATTTATATCCATCCATTCTAGTGTTGTCATTAAGTCTTTTGTAGTTGATTACCATTCTAGCTTTTCCTCTTAGTATTTCATTATGATTTCGTACCATAAATGCGGCCGACCTATGTTTTGAGGTTGACCTTCTTATTACTCCTAAATTTAATAATTCCTTTATCTGATCTTCAAATTCCTTTAGGTCTTCATTTGTGGATTCGATTGAAGCAGTTTTAACAGTGTATTCTGGGTTAATGATGTCGAGTCTGCAAGTTATATGATTGGCTTCCCAGTGCTTTAGAGGTCTTTCTCCGATTATTTCTAATTTATCTAAGATGGAAATTACTTCTTCTAGGTCTTTCTGATTTTTTATGACTCCTATATGTTGTAATCATTTTCTAAAATTGTAGAGTTCTGTATTAATTTCGATTAAATCATAACTTTTCTCTAGTTGTATATCAGATAAACTTAATTCTAATAATTCAATTTCTTTAATTTCTTCTTCGATAACCTGTATTTTATTACAATTGCACTCTTCTCCTTTATTACATTTTAAAGCATTTTTATCAGTATTTTTAACATACCTAGATTTTGTTGGGATAGATTCTGTTGTTATTGAGGTCTGAGTCATATTTTTAGAGAATATTACTCCATCTCTAGTAAGGAGACAACTTCCGTTGTTATGTAATAAGAAATCTAGTCCTAGAACGAAGTCTACCCTAATATTTAAATCTCTAACCCATATTTTTTCTAATTTATAAGTGGGTTTATAAAAATCTGCACAAGTGTTTAAAAAGCTTATTTGAGCATTACTAACATAATGTTTATATATATTTGAAGACCCATCCATTTGCATGGCACTTTGTGCTTCTGGAAATTCTTTTATTATATCTAGAGGTAAAATATTTCTATTTATTATGCTTTTCGTACATCCAGAGTCTACTAAGGCTAAAGTTTCTATTTCGTAGTCTTGGATTCTTATTCTTGTTAGTATTTTAATAGTATTAATTTTCTTGTCTTCATTACAAATTAATCCCTCAAAAGATTTAAGGTCGAGGTCTTTTTCATTTAATAGTTCGATTTCTTCTTCTGGTATTGTATTAGTCTCTTCTTCTACTTTTTCTTTTCCTTTTTCTAATTTACTTATTCTGTTCTCTAAACCTTCAATTCTTTTTTCTAAAGATATTAAAGCCTCTTCTTTTGTATTTATTGTTTGGTCTATAATTTTGATGTTAAATATTTTATGAATACACATAAGACATCCTTCTATATAGCAATTCATACATTTTGCTCTTCTGTCTTTACTGGGGTATCCTGTGCAGTTAAAGCATTTTTGACTATCTAGCCCTTTTCCCTTAGAGAATTGGTGATCGCATTGTATATTAACGAACGTAAAATCTTTGATGTTTAGGTCTAATTTTTCTAATCCTATTTCGTTTATAAGAGTTTCTTCTTCTGAATCAGACGAATCTTGTTGTCTTCCTTCTAAAGCGTCTATGCTTATTACTGAATATATGCTTTCATTATCTGACATGTATTCATCTACATTTATCAGGGTTTCTTGGAAGTCTTCTATAAGTTGGGCATTTCTTGTTCTACTATTATTTCTACCTGGACAAGTATTGGCTAGATGTTCTTCACTTCCACATGTAAAACAAGATAGTCTATTTTTGTAAATTCTATTATTATTATGTTTTCTTACATGTCTATCCTTATTTAGATAAGGTTTTCTTGCCGCGAATTTTCTTAGGTAATACCTTTTCTTAGGTTTGTAGTCTTGGTTATTTTGATACGTCTTTTAGTATTTTCTTTTTGGTGTACTTTGATCATAGCTTTGTGTTGTGTATATATTCTTACAAAAATCTGTCTCGTTTTGTTTTAATTGTTTTTGTATTTGTACATTTTTCTTGTAATATTTTCATAATATGTTATATTTTATGTCCAATAGACCAGCTAACATTAGGATTTTGCATTACTCCCTCTCTTTTACCCCATCTTTCTTCTATTTCTCTTCCTAGAGCTCCAGGAAGTTTGTTGAAAAGCTTTTTTCTCAAGCTTTGGTCAAACGCATTACCGCTTATTGCACAATAATAAAAATAGTCTTTTAGAAAGTTCTTTATATGGCTCCAATTTGTGATACTAAGTTGTTCTAATTTTATTAGTGCATTCTTTTGTAATACTACTAATCCACTATTTGGATCTTCTCATGTTATTAGGCTGTGTATTTTATTAGTAAAATTATACGGGTTTGGTCCCATATTTACTAATTCTTGGAATTCTTGAGGATAAGCTACTTTGTATGCTTCCCATACTCCTTTGATTGACTCTCCTAAAAAGGTCTCCATCTATCTATACATAGTTTCTGCATCTGTTTCACTATAATGATGTATGTAATCTGCTACCACTATTCCTTTCCATACGTCTATTACTGAGTTCCATAATTGAGGGTCGTGAGCTGCTATATTTAATATTTTCCCTCTATCTCCTCCGTCTTGAAGTTTGATAGGGGCTTCTATTGGCATTCTTATTCCTATTGGTCTAACCATTTCTGGTTCTGTTGCTGGGTCTTGCCTATACACACGGTGTCGTGGTAAGTTAACTATAGTATATTCTACTGGTGTTATGGGAGTTGTCTTCCGGAAGGGACTTGAACTAGAGGATGCAGTTTTCATGAATTCTTTTAAACTGCGTGTTGTCTCATCATCACTTTCTTCCTGTCTATACCCATACTTATCTGTTCTAAATTTGCATTCTTTAAAGTGTTTTTCTACTGTAGAAATTTCTATTTCTCCTATTTTACAACCCTTACATCTAAATAAAGTTGTCATATTTGCTTGATGTATTTCTTTAGCTCTTGCTATCGATAAATCTACTTCATAGTTGTCTTCTTCTTTGATTTGAATATTCATGCCTTCCATGCTTATGGTTGATTCATTATCATCTAAATCGTCGTCTAATTCTTTTTTATCTGTATATTTATAATCAGTAAATCTAATTGATGTCTCTCCCTTATTATTAGTGTATGTAAGATGGTCATTTGGTCTTAACATTTCTTTTTTACTAAATTTCTCTAAATTCCATTCTCTACCTGCATATTCTTCCGAATTTATTTTTAAAGGTTTCATTAATTTGATTCCTTTATTTCCCATTATACCTACCGCGTCGTCTATCTTTATTTTAAATTTTGAACTGTTGTTGGTTGCTAATTATCCTATCAATCCAACACAGACTAATAAATTGTTCCCACAGTTCATTTCTTCGTAGCCTTTAGTTTGTATACCTATTTTTATGTATTCTCCGAATTCTTTTGAATTTAGCATGAAATCCGGACTACAGTAAAAAATTCCTCCATTATTGCTCATGTCGACTTCTGTTAAACCTATTATGGATCTTTTAGATTCTGACCATCTACTATCATATAAAGTTATTAATACTTTCGTACCTAAATTTTTCCTAGTTAAACCTTTAAGTCCGATCACTACCAATCCCATATGCATGAGATTCATTCGTCTCTTATGTGTTTCTTGGATAGATTCTTTACTAATTAAACTTATGCTTTCACTATCATTTTCTGATACACTCAACTGTTCTTCTCTATAATGTCTGTATAAATGTGCTGTTGACGAGAAAAGTCCTGTGTTATAGAGGACTTGTGGGTTTAATAATTTTAATTTATTTTGTTTAAATATTTCTATGTCTCTGTCTACATCTATTATTTCATCTAACTGATGACTACTTGGTCTAGATGATTTCATCAGTCGAGCTAGCATATTGTTTCCTAGTCTATCTTGAGAGAAACTGGTCCTTCTTTCTTGGAGACTTCTATTCCGATTTGAAAAAAGGTCCATGCCTTTTCTTTCTTTTTAAGTCTTTCCTTCTGAGGGGTTATTTCGGTCTTTTTAAGCTGTTCTATTAAAGTTTGTATATCGTTTTCTTGTTTAGCTTCTTCTTTAGAGATTTTAATTTCTAATAAACTGTCTAATTTTTTATTTATTTTAATTATTTGGTCTTCTAAGTACTTCTTGATAAAAGGCGTTGTTCATGAAAGTGTTAAGTCTTTAAGTTTGCTTAGTTCTTTCTTAATGTCTTTAGTTTCTTTATTAAGGCTTTCTAATTGGCTATTTACTATTTCTAGTGGACCGTTAATAATTTTATTTGCTACTATTATTTGTATTTTGGAAATTATATCTAGTTGACGGTTTTTTAAAAAATCAAAATTTTGTTCTATTTTTTCTAATGATTTGTTTTGTTTGTGTTGCAGGTTTTCTAGTGCTTCTATTAGCTTTAGAAACCTATCGTCTTTAGATTGACTATGTTCTGATAAATTTATTATTAAATCTGTAATAGTATTTAAATGTTGATTATCACTATGTAAAATATGGTCTTCTTCTGCGAAGTTACACTTGATTACTGATCCAAATTTTAGTCTTCGATATTTCTTTTCTGAAACTACTTCTAAGTCTAAATACTCTAATTTTTTAATACTTCCTATGTTTTTATGCTAAATATAACGTTCTATTTTCCCAATTTAGTTTTTCTATTCTAAGTTCTTTTGTGTAGTGGTTAATTCTAGCTCCTATCGTAGGTATTTGTGAATCTAGCTGTCTAATTCGTTCGTGTATAGACCTTATTTCTTGTGTTGTAAAAATGTCTGAAAACAATTTTATTTGTTCTATATATAGTTGTTTTTGTTCTATTAAGTGGTCGTAGATATCTGAGTAATTTTGTCTTATTTTTAATAGATACCAATAATTTTCTTGATCTATTACAATCTGTTTTTCGTATGGTCGAAACCTTTTCTTGTATATTCTAGAGGGCATGTATTATGATATGTTTATCCTAGATGGAAGGTTAGGTTACTAATATATTGTTGCTGGGCTTTTATGCGTCTATTTGCATTTTGAATATCACTATCTATACTATGTAATTCCCAGTTTAACGCACTTACTAGTTCTAGATTGACTAGTGTTGGTCTGTTTGATGTATATAGATCTCCATGATTGCAAGGTCTGTCTGATAAGTCTTTAGTATCTAGTACTTGTATATATAAACTTAGCGCCTTTTGTAGTGTTAGTAATTCCGCTTTTATACTTTTTTCCCTATATAAGTACCAATATTGTAATCTTAACTGTTAGCAAAAGGGTGTCTTTTCATATAAAGTTTGGTTTGGATTTTGGTTCCCAAAAACTATATATAAAATTTAACTACACATCAACAGAAGTTGAATTTAATAAATTTATATATATATACACACACACATATATATACATAATTATTTTAAATGTATATGTATATAGATGTATATATATATGTGTGTGTTTATAT
>JAJOOH010002898.1:0-18036 GCA_029582605.1 Solanum gracilifrons
GGTGTTCTTCATATATCTAATTAATATCTTGTGTTTCTAGATTAACTTAATACTTGATAGCACAAAAAATTACATAGGTCTAGAACCATTTTAATTGATCATCATACAAATGTATTAAAATAGAACTATTAATGTAAACTGGATCGCGTTTTAGATTGCATCCTAAGCCCTAAAATAGGGATAGTGTTGCGGCAATGTTCTGTTATACTTGCACTTTGTATGCAGATGTTACTTTATTAGAATGATATTCAATTAATCAAGTTCAAAGTTTATTTCGGTTTGGAATTCTTAAGTTCTTGGCAGTAATCGTATGCTACAAGGTTTCTATCTTTTGGGCCCTTTATCTTTTCGAACCGAGACTTGGCCCAGCTCACGTCATTCCAACAACCGATAAGGAGCACCTCAGTACACGATCGCGCATAGTAACTAGGAGTCCTATTACACCCAAGGGAAAGTTTGTCTTCAATTGTCTGTCGCTATGGTGTAATGGTACACACTCTCTTTCTGCGAATTTCATTATTTTATAGGTGTTCTTCATATATGTAATTAATATTGTTGTGTTTATCAATTAATTTAATACTTGATATCATAAAAAATTACATAGGTCTAGAACACTTAAAATTGTTTATCAGACGAATAGGTTAAAATATTACTATTATTGTAAACTGGATCGCGTTTGAGATTGCATCCTAAACTCTAAAACAGAGATAGTATTGCGGCAATGTTCTATTTTACCTGGATTCTATATGCAGATGTTAATTTATTAAAATGATATTCAATAAATCAATTTCAAAGTTTATTTCAGTTTTGGAATTCTTAAGTTCTTGGCAGTAATCGTATGCGACAAGGTTTCTATCTTTTGGGCCCTTCATCTTTCTGAATTGAGACCCAGCTGAAGAAACCTTACCCCCTTTACAAGAATGATGTTCTTGTTAGTTTTCCTAAATAAATAAGCAATACAATAAAACAGAGATTTTACCATTGAAACCTTCCTCCCTCAAGGAAGGGAAAAACCACACCACGGTTATATTACCTTCAAGAATAATTCAAGATTACAACTCAATAAACAAGGAACTAACTCTAGTACCTTTACTCTCTATCGATTAACTATAATTGAAGACTCTACTCTCCAAGAAGCCAAACCCAGTTCTTGTTACAATTCTCTTGAAACTCTGTCACACACTCGGAACACTAATTCCTGAACAATTCTTTTTGATGAAACAATAAAACTACCCTTTAGAAAGAAAAACATAACTCTAGTTTTTCTTTCTTATCATCTTTTTAATCTCTCTGAGTCACTCTGCCTTTGCTGAAAATTCTCTCACTTTGTTATTGCAAAAGTTGATTTTTCCTTCTTTGACTGTGACCTTTTATAGATAGATTTAGCCTTAGTCAACTTCTACAAGGAAAGAAATTAGGTTTTCCTAGAAAAATAATCATTTTCCTTATAGGACTTGTTTATCTCTTTCCCTTTCCGCATAGGATTCATCTGCCTTTTATTCTTCTCCTTATTAGACTAGGATTGTTGATTTAAATATGTTTCCTATTGCATATATGATTGTGCGATATTTTCCCGCTCGTTTTATTTTATGTCTGGTACATGCTTGTGAACCTGGTTCATATTGTCATCATCAAAAGCTATTGAAAAGTTTTTGCAGGTCTCATCAATTTCCCCATTTTTTATGACGACAAATATACTCTTTCCTGCACCAGTTTCAACAAAACAAACGCTTCCCCATTTTGACAAATCAAAAAGAATGGTAAAGTACAAAAACAACATAAGAACTTAACAAACTCAGAGCCTTAAGGGCAACACTGAGCTAGGACAAACAGATAAATGATCAACATCTAAAGATATTAGTCATCCAAACAAGATGCAAAGATAACAGTCATACATTGATACAAAGCTAATCAAAACATGATACATAATGTTTTGAGCTCAATAAGAGCTCCAACACAACATCAAAAAATACAAAATGGAAGAAGCAACATGATTGTCTCAAAATAAGCAAAAAACACGGTCTGGTATACAGGTTTAGGATGACAAAGGAGGAAGGGTGTGAGATAACTCCAAGAGCTGCAACACATGATCCACTCGAGCATTGTTGTTATGATATTGCTACAACAACTTGTCCTTCAATCTAGCTACTTCCCTTGCGACTCAGCCAAGTTAGTGCAAAAAGTCTCAATTTCAGCAAGGAGGGCAACATTTTATTCCTGGCAGCATGAAGATCTTTCAGAAGGATGGAAACTGGACCACTAGGCCTGAGAGAAGTGGTAGGAACTTGGTAGTTATTATCAAGTAGTTTGCAGTCAGCAAGAGTAGACATGGTGATCATATCCTTCTTATTCAGAACCCCTCCCTCCCAAAGAAACTTCAAAAGCTTTAAACACAATTGTAAGGAGGTTTCCAAAAGCCAACTAATGGGGACAATGTTTAGGATCAACCATTTATGTCATGTGTTTTATTATGAGAGAGGGTCAGTCAATAGGTTCTTTCTTTTCCAAAGCATTGATTGTCCCCATATCCATGAAGGATGCTTCATGGCATCTTTTCCCCCTAGGCAGAACCCCCTTGTGCACTAATTTGTACATCAGTTTTTGAAGGGTGCCATTTCCCCCTTAAGCCCATCCTAGGTCATGCAGTAATCCTCCCTTGAGAGTATGTAGACGTGAGCATATAGTGCTCATCCGTAGTCCATACATATTCCGCTAACACAGCAGTGGAGGTATGAAAAAATTTACTAAGACAAACATTATCAAAAACCAATTCAACCCCATTGATAGAAGAAGAGGCAACATTTCCTTCCAAGGCATTGAGATTCACATAAAATTCAACAACTTCATTCTCATAAACCACTTACTTAGTGTCCAGAAAGAGATCAACCCAACCCTGAAAGTATAACAAGTCAAGAACCTTTTTAAACACATCCAAAGGCCTAACCTTAGGATGTAAAGTTCTTCCCCTTAAAACTACTTTAGAATGAAATATATTTCATTCCCCATTTCTAAGAACTTGGCCCAATTCTTACTGGTTTTTTGTGGAGGGGAGAGGAATCAAACGGAACATATTCAGAGGCTTCATCAGGTTCAGAATCAAGAACCACAAAATATTAAGAGGACCAAACCAGATACTTACTAGCGTGATGACATTTCCTGCTTGATTCGGCAGCCGCACTAAGTTGGGTCTGACTGGCACCTCATGTGAAAAGTACTCAAGCGTGCTCTGATTCGTAGCAATATACTTACAGGGTTTTCTAGAGTTAGTTTGGTAGAGTTAGTGTAGGGGAACTTCATCAGAGTTCTAGTTCTGTAGGGCGATGGGTAGTGGGGTTATTGGAGTGAGAGTTGTTATAGGGAGATGAAGTTGAGGTCGGGAAAAGGATATTAGGGTTAGGGTCTAATAGAGGAGGTGGATATTGTGAGGAGGTGAAGGGATCGCTAGTGGAATAGAGTGGAAGAAGAGAGGATGGACGGGTCCAAGATGGAAACCGGAATGGAGGGGACTTGTTTGTGGGTGTGGTAGAGGCAATAACTTCCCCTAGGACAATTCCCTAGGTGAATCAGGCATAGATGCCCTTTCTGGTGAGGAGGAGTTCTCATCGTCATAGTAGGAAACTAGGTTGTGCGGTGTAGTCATGGTGAGGGATTCTGGGTTTAAGGGGTTTTGGGTTTATTTGTGAGAGATGGATGTAGAGTATTATTGGGAATGGACGAATAAAGATGGGAAGTTTAAGAGACGTTTGAGTTTTCTTGTGTGGGAAGTGATTGTATATCATTGGTAATGAGTTTTCCTGCGTAAATGTCAAGGTTTTAAAAGTGGGTGTATATGGATGGACTAGGTTCATAAGCTTCTTTCAATACAAAACTACATGCTTGAGTGAGATGCATAGTTGAATATAATGATCACTGCATACATGTTAAGATAAGAACTTGTTGCTCGACATGAGAGCATCTTTGTAGCATAGTTACAGAAACTAAGGGTAATATCATTAGACCTGATCAGAGTGTTGTCCTACTATAAGTGTATACCTATGACAAGGCACCAAGATGAGTTAGATAAAATTATATGCTGAGATCATTCTTCAAACCTTTCATCATAAATATGCCATTTAAGAGAAAAATAATTCTTGATACACAATCCCCAAGGCCAGTCGATTTCTTTGAAATTGTTCTCTTTCAAGTGCTTTGATAACGATATCAGCAACGTGGTCCTCAGTTTTGCAAAAAGTCATGATGATGAGTCATTTCTCGTCATTGTACTTGTGAATGTGGTGATATATATCTATATGCTTTGTTCGTTTGTGTTGTAGCGGGTTCTTTGCCATATTCACGACACTTGTGTTGTTGCAATATAATAGGTATACAACCTACTTTGACTCCAAAATCTTAAAGGTGCTGCTTTATCTATAGGAGTTGAGCCCAACAAAAGGCAGTTGCACGTATTCAGCTTTAGCAGTAGACATGGCAACCAAGTTGTGTTTCCTTATAGCCCATAACACTAAGCATGGTCCCATTAAGTGAGCCATTTCAAACGTGTTTTTCCTGTCCACCGGGTATTTGGCGTACTCTGCATCCGTAAGTCCTACCAGATCAAACGAGTCTCCTATTGGATACCATAGCACCAGGTTCACAGTTCCGTTTAAGATATTGCATAATTCTTTTTATAGCCTTTAAATGAGATTCTTTTGGACAAGATTGGAAACATGCACATAAACCAACGATGAATACAATGCCAACCATGCTGGCAGTTAAGTATAGTAGGGATTTGATCATTCCTCTATATTTTGTGTCATTTACAGGAAAACCATGTTCATCCTTATAAAGCTTGGTTGTCGTTTCAATTGGGGTATCATTTGTTTTAGCTTCATTCATCTCCAACTTCTTAGTAGTTGTTTGATATATTTTTGCTGATGAATTGAAGTGTTAGATGGAGACTGCTTGATCTAAAGTTCTAGGAAGAAGTTGAGTTCCCCTATCACACTCATTTCAAATTCACTGCTCATTACCTTTGCAAATTCAACTCCAAGTTCTGCACCTATTCCTCCAAATATGATATCATTTACATATGCCTGAACTATAAGTAAATCTCTCCCATGATTTTGAAGAAATAGTGTGTTTTCAATCTTGCCTCTTGAATACCCGTGTGTAAGAAGGAAGCTTGATAGTCGATCGTACCATGCTCTTGGGGCTAGCTTTAAGCCATATAGTACTTTGTCTAGCTTGGAGATTGTTTAACCTATACCTCTTCTTGAAGAAAACCATTTAGAAAGTCACTCTCGACGTCCATCTGATAGAGTTTGAACTCCATACGAGCCGCAAATGCGATCAGCATCCTGATTTCTTCCATTCTTTCTACCGAGGCAAATGTTTCATCATAGTTTATTACCTCTTCCTAATTGTATCCCTGTACTACTAATCTAGCTTTGTTTCGTGTGATGTGCCCTTGATCATCAAGATTGTTTTTGAATACCAATCTAATTCCTATAAAAGCTCTATCCTGAGGTCCAGGAACCATGTTTGAAACCTTGCTTCATTCAAACTGGATCATCTCTTCTTACATGGTGATAATCCATGAGACCTTCTTTGATGTTCTTTGGTTCAATAAAGGACAAGTAAAATGAGAAGGAACACATGCTACTTAGTTTAGATCAGATACGAATCCTTGAATCCAAAAGAGGAAGAACGTTTTGCACTGGATGAGAGCTTGTTTCCAGTTGCCTGATTGAATTGTATGTGCATTTTCTGAGGTTGATGAACCAGGTTCCATAAAATTGTCTTCATTAGCAGTGTTTACCATCTCAGGAGCATTAGGTAGTAATTCAGGAGCAGGTTCCTTTTGTGAATCGTCATTAGAGTTATTTTCTTCGGGTTGTTGTGGGCTTGCCATGCCTATGCCATGCTAATCATCTTGCAACTTCTTTTCGATTGAGCTATTTCCTTCATCAAAAATAAAGTGTATACTTTCATCAACACGATTTTTTATTTTGTTGAATAATTTAAAGGCCTTGCTCTATGATGAATACACAAAAAATATTCCTTCATCGCTTTTGGCATCAAATTTTCCTAGACCTTCTTTGCCATTGTTGTGTACATAACAGAAAAATCCAAATGCTCTAAGATGTGCCAACTTGTGTTTTCTCCATTTCAACAGTTCATAAGGAGTTTTGTTTGGCACTAATTGGATCATACATTTGTTGATTAAGTAACCTGAAGTATTCACTTCCTCAACCCAGTATGACTTTGGGAGATTACTTGATATTAGCATGGTTCACGTGATAGCTTCCAAGGTTCTTTTTTTTGCAGTCAACTACACCATTATGTTGTTGTGTTCTTGGTGCATATAAGTTGTGATCAACACTATTTTAGCACATAATTCAAGAATTTTGAATTTTCTAACTCTGATCCATGATTTGAATGAATGCTCGTGAGTTCACATATAAACTTCTTTTGAACCAGTTTCACGAAAATTTCAAACATATCATATGTCTCATTTTTAGTTGCAAGGAATATTGTCCAAGTGAATCTCGTGTAGTCATCAACAATTACAAAAACTTATTTGTTTCCTCCCAGACATTACACGCACATTAGTCCACATAAATTCGTATGAAGTAAATCCAAGGGCTTGGTTGTACTTACCATTGCTTTTGGTTTGAATGAGGATTTCACATGTTTTCCTTGAGAACATGCTCCACAAACTTGATTATCATTGAATCTCCTAGTGGGAAACCCTTTGACTAAGTCTTTTGATATGAGCTTGTTCATTATTAAGAAATTGATGTGTCCTAGCCTTTTATGCTAGGGGAGAGAGTTGTCAGTAATAACCCTGAGACATTTTAGCGAATTCTCTTTAGGACTCATGAGGTAAGCTTTGTGTATATTCTTATGCCTCTCTCAAAGAAGAACCTATTCTCCAGAGATTGGATTGAACAACCTACATTCATTTGAGGTAAAAAAACAAATTTATTTCCTTTGTCACACATTTGGGACACACTCAACAGAGTGTGTTGTAGTCACTTTATATAGTACACATTGTCTATTTCTTAAGTTTGATTGGGACTAACCTTTCTGATTCCCTATATTTCACCATTTTTCCGTTTCCAAAGGCTACACTTCCACCTTTGAGACTATCTAGGTACCATTGCTTCATCTCTCCTTCCATTGATTCCTACATCAACATTCAAAGGTTAGTTTTGGGTACCCAGATCCACTTGGGTCCTTGATTATTAGAAAAAGGATGAATGAGATTTTTCTTAGCCAATCTTGGCAGGAGCCTTGGTTTGGGAACCAGTTTCGTGATTCCTTCCGCACATGGTATTTTAAGGAACCTTAGATTATTTTCATGAGATATTTTTTTTATGGCATGCACTACTCTTATGTACGGTTAGCCCACAGTGAATGCATAGACAGTCTTTGTTAGGATCTTGTTTTCAGCAGACTTCCTTTTGAATCCTATTCCATGTCTAGTGGAGGATTGATCCTTTTGGATGCTATCAAGGATGATGGAAGATATTGTCCATGTCATATTATGCTCTGCTTCCATCTTGGTGGTGTGAAGCTCTTTGTAGAGAACTTTATTCGTTTTAGTCATGGAGTATAGGTTATTGCTTAGCTATTGTGAATTCCAGAACAAGAACACATTCAAATCACATAAGCAAGTTTAACATGTAAAGTAAAATAAGTAAGCAAATAAATGTCAAAAAAAGAATATGAGTAGCCATGAGTGACTCAAAACGAGGACCACTTGTTTTCCTTGCTATTCGGATAGTAAGTGTAACTCAAAAATTGTTTTGGCTCCAGTAGACTAAAATGTCGTTAAATTACTGTGCAACATTGCATAAGTTAAGCTTTTTTGGATTTTATTTTGAATTGTTAACTGTTCAACTGAAAAAAATGAGTGAGCAACATAAATATAGAAATGTTAATTTTATGACGTAGTCTACATCCACAACATCTAATTTAGATGGGCATTTACTTGGCTAGATAAGTGAATGAAATATGGTTTAGCTATTGGCTTATCAGGACAACTTTGACTCCGATCATTTCTCTCCAAAATGAAGACTTTGTACCCTACAAGATAACAAAAGTTAATCTTTTATCTACATTGGTATGACTAACATTCATTACAGTACTAAAAATAGTTTCGCTATATATAAAACTGTTTATCATTCTATAACTTTGGAAACCTTGCAGACCTACACGTAAAATGAATTTGAAGAAAATAATTTCATTTATGAGTCTATTTATACATGCACCCGCCTACAAAATCTTCTACCTCGTGAAGGATTACAAACTTACCTACTCAAAACAAGTCCTAGTATATAGCATGCATGTTCAAAGAACTCTGAAGTGGATGCAATGAGTAAACATCTCACTCGCGGGTCTTAAGGGTACGAGCAAACAGTCCAACCTGAGAGAGAACCTCTTTGTTAGCCTTGCAATAGCGATGGCGGTTGAGGTTGCGATTGCGATTGCGATTGCTCATTGTTAGACATTTTTTCTTGCCGTGCATGAGTATACAGCTCTTATGTTTCATCCGAAAAAGAAAAAGAAAAAGAAAATGTATGCATATGATGATTTATTTGATTCTTAATTTATTTTAATTTATTGAAATGATTCTTAATATATATAACAAATGTGTTATATTCTAAGGTCATTCTATTATCATTTTAGGCAAATCAATGTGTATGTGCATTTAACCTTATGGGAGCTGCAACATAAATTTTGTTTGTTAAAATACTTCAAAAAGATTATATAAACTCACACATCTACCTTTGATTATGATTTAAAATTACTTCGGTATGCTATGATTGGAGTTCACACTGAAGCTCCATTAGGATCTGAGGCAAATTTAAGACAATTTGTAATGGCAACATAACGGCAAAGTATAAGAAATGCATTGTAGTAGTTTTCATGTAGTTTTCAAATAAAATTAAAAAAAATAAAATTATATACACCAACTTATAGTCACAATTAAGTATTTTGACCATACCATCGTACTCCGAAGCCCTTGTTTCACTATTAGATTTCAAAAAGGTTGAGAGGAACTCTAGCGATGGCCTACAAGCGTGCAACTCAGAAGCATAACAAACAACATAACCAATATGTTCCCAGTGAAGATCTAGAGAGAGTGGAGTTTACACTGGCCTATCCCTACCTTTGTAGGGGTAAAGAGGTTGCTTTTGATAGAACTGCAACTCAAAACTACCATGAAGAATAATCCCAAATATAGAAATGCATTACCTAAATGAGCAGAATATCTAACTTAAAACGCAATATATTGACATAAAGGAAACTGAAATGAAACTTATGAAACCAATCTTGTTCCAAAGCCTCTTTCAAATTCCCAGAATATAAAAGTAAGGAAGAGCTCAACAGCTCCACAAATTCATCAAAGTCAAATCTTGACTATGAAAACATTGATGATTTCCCAAACAAAAATGTAAGATGCGGAATCAAAGATGTCCCACAATATCAGCTTACGATGGTTGTACATTAGATGTCTGGTATTCCAGCATCTCAGCCCTGTATCTCTCCTTATCTCTCACACCTTTTTCCTGATAAACCTGCATTAAAAGCAACCCAGAACGAATATGAATATGAGCTGAGAATTGATCTCGATTTTCCTCCACAACATCAAAATATATTTACCATGGACATTTTAGTAATTCCAAAATATCATTTATGTCACACTGAGGACATCCAGGAATGACAACTTTATTATTAGAATAAAGTCTGGAACTGTGCCTTATCCTGGCTTACTTCAGCCTTTAACAACACTAGACTAAGCTTGGAGTGAAATATCTAACGGTTTCATAGACAATTTTCTTATGTTCTTCTACAAGGATGCATACTATTGGTAGTTGATAGACTGAACTACAGGTAGGCAGTAGCTACATTTCCTTGAAACACCCATATGCAACTGTTGATGTACTACAAACAGAGATCCAAAATTTTACTACTCCCTTTGTTTCATATTATGTGTCTTAGTTTGTTTGAGCACGGAGTTTAAGAAACTAAGGGAGACTTTTGAATCTTTTGGTCTAGAATTAGATCTCTCTTGTGGTCTTAAACATGGAGCGTAAGATGTTAGAATTAAAGAGTTACTAAATAAAGAAACTGACTTTTTTTTCTAAACAAACTAGAAAGCTGAAGGACATTAAGAAACATAGCCTGAAATAGAGGAAATACCATTTTTCACAACATCAATCTAGTATGTGGGAACTACATTGAATAACACAGGCACGACTAATGAAGCCCCCAACCCCATCTCACCACCCTCTCCCTTAAATGTCTTTTTACTAAAAGAGGCAACTTTAGACATTTGGAACCATAAAATGCACCGGAATGACTCACTGACAAAGGTGGTTAAACACACCATAACTTTGCAACTATGCTGTGAGAATACAAATTATGATTCTGCTTAGAAGTCACACGAGAGAACAAACAAATAAAGAACTAAGTTATTTATAAAGTTATTGTACGATGACAGTTGCAACATGTAAACAATCTCTTCTTCAAAAAAAGACCCTCATTTCACTATCATCAAGTACCAAAACCATTCCAGCTAGCAGATGCAGTTCGTGCACAAATATTAAGAATTAACATAAAAAGTGATTTTTTTATCTGTCAAGACATCATATCCAACCTGCTTCTCGGCCTCTGTGAGTCGACTCCAAAGAAGTCCAATCCTTTTGCTGATAGCTCTCTCTTGCCCCTGATAAGAAGGCTTCAACGTTGCATAATGCTCTGCAAAGAAAAAATTATAGCAACTTCGATTTGGCTTGGGTCGAGAGGGGTCCTTCAAAGCCAACTGTCTTTTTCTAATCTTTTATGAAGGCCCAGCCAAAGTATTCAACTTTTGGAATTGATTTGGTAATGCACCTGTATGATATAGTACACCATTTAAATTCTCCGAGCCCAGGTTCACAGAGATTACATAACCGTAATCAAACTTTGCATCAATTGTTCCTAGTAGTGAATTCCCATCCTCCAGATTATAACTCACTGCAAGTTGCATGATAATTTGGACACATGATAAACATGTCTAGCCACTGTTAAACAGGATATTACAAACACCTAGGAGCTAAAAAAAAATCAAAATAGAAAAGCAAAGTTGTAGGAGAGAAAAGCAATCCCCCTACAAGCAACATCAAGTTTATATACTTCTTTGTTGGAGCTCTTTTGAATTTTCAAACAAATAAAAGGTGATGCACTCCATCTCATATCAAAGTAATGGGACAAAAACAACATAAACAGGAATCAAGATCTTATGTAAGAAAATTAAGGTTTTAAAAGATTGGAAGCACACCTAAACTTTGATTTGTAGCAGCGCTATCATCATTAGCATGTTCAGCTGCAGAGCCACTGACATTTCTATTTGTAGGATCTGCAAAACATATACAGCAAAAACTTTTTCCAGTTTTTATTTTACAACAAAAACATTAAAACAGATATAGGTAATTGATTGCAAAGTTTCCACCTACCAGCCACAGAAACAGAAGGCTCTTCTTTCCGAAAGTAATAAACCTGCTCAAAATGATAAAACATGGATAGATAGTATATCCGCAAGACAAATTAAGCACTGGTCACAAAAGATGGAAATGTGAATATTCCTTTCACCTCCCCCCATTTTCTCTCTCTAATAACCTGCACCAAGTTCACAATACAAAACCTGAGTAAATACAAATCACAATACACCAACCATATTAAGGGTGAAACAAAATTAGTTCGGTCCTGATAAGAAAAAGGAAAAGTAAATTTGACAATGTCAAACCAGAAATAATTTCACTGAATTAGGTTTGAGAAAATCTGTCGCAGTTCATGAGTGTTTGAACAAGAATAAATCAAAGGTAATACAAGCCAAAACAAGTAGGTGATATCAGCTAATGCATTCTTACTTCTTGTTCAGGCAGTTGACAAATAGAACAAAAAAAGAACCCCAATAGGTGACACTCGCACACAACACCTGCAGATCCATCATTTCTCCTACGACCACCAGATCTAGATGCTCTCTCTTCTCTGAGACGCTCTCTTTCTCTCACCTCTGAGAATGGAAAATATGAATGACCCTCTATTTTATTTATTTCTCTCTTCACAGGCTGCCACCAACAAATATGCTCTGTCCTATCTATTTCTCCGGCGACAACGCCTACTGCAGGTTTCTCTTGATGGCAACTTCTACCAGCGTGGTTGGGGTTCCCTTCTTTCGTTCTTCATTCTAGCAGAGTTGTTTAGGGTTGCGGCATCAGTATATGCGGCAACAACAAGGAGGAGCAAGTCTGTGTTATGATCTCAACAGAGATCTGTATACAAATTTGCAGAAACAATTCAAACACAACAATATTGTTTGGGAATTTTCTGGATTTTTATAAAAGAAAAGAGTTCTCAAATACAAGATATAGTAACTATAATAACTATCTACCAAATGAAGGAATCTACATAGCCATAGGTTTTTGAACTTGCAATTTGGATGAAAGAGAATTAGAGTGAGAGCGAAGAGAAGGAGAAGGAGACTTGGGAAGAAGAAGAAAAGTTGGGGAGAAATGTTCACTAGAAATTCATTGCTCGTCTCTCCATTCTGACAGCTATTTGTAACCAACTCCACGTGTCTTAATCACAAGCTTCACTTCTCATTTGAATTAAAGAGATCATGGCCCTTCATTCTATACTTCCCATGTTCCTCTATGTTGCTCTATTTAACTTCGAACCTTTGTAGCACCACAATATTTATTTATTAAGTTGAGATCATAACATACCTTCCACCATCAAACGATCTTTGTCCTCAAGGATGAGAAACGAAGTTTGGAAACTTGTTACGCAGAAACTGGTAGTCCTCCCATGTTGCATCTTCTGGGGGAAGGTTAGACCATTGTACCAAGACTCTCACAACAGCCACATTGTTTCTTTTCACCATCTGCCTTTGCAAGATTGCCACAGGTTGAACCAAAAACTTCCCATCGCTGCCAGTAGAAGGTAACGCAGATTGCACCACCACACGATCACCCACTTTTTTCTTTAGCAGTGATACATGGAATACCAAATGGATTTTAGAGTGAGGAGGTAGTGCTAGTCGATAAGCCACAGAACCAATCCGGTCAGTAATCAAGGCCCATAGTATTTAGAGCTAAGCTTCAGGTTCTTCCTCAATGCAATGGAAGTCTGGCGATAAGGTTGAAGCTTCAGATAAACTGAGTCCCCCACAACAAACTCTCGGTCAGTCTGTTTACTATCAGCGAAAAACTTCATCCTACCTTGACCAGTCGTCAAGTTATCCCTAAGTAGTTCAAGAAATTGTTGTCTTTGCATCACTACATCCTCTGCAGCTTGGACTATTATTTCTAAGAGGGGGCCAATGGACAGTTGTGGTGGAGTATAACCATATGGAGCTTCAAACGGGCTACAGCGTAGACTAGTGTGAAAGTTCATATTATACCACCATTCAGAAGCTGGAAGCCACTGTTTCCACTAAATAAGTCTACTCGTAGTCACGCACCTGAGATAATTCTCTAAACACATGTTAACTCTCTCAGTCTGACCATCAATTTGGGGATGATAGGCAGAGCTATAATGAAGTTGAGTTCCCAAAAGCTTAAACATAACTTGCCAGAAATTGCTCAAGAACACCTTGTCCCTGTCAGTGACAATGGAATCAGGAGTACCATGTAAGTTGTGGATCCTTTTCCAATATACGTTGGCCACCGTGGCTGCCATGTAGGGATGAGCTAGAGCTATGAAATGAGCATATTTGGTAAACCTATCGACCACAACCAATATCATATCCTTAGCTCGTGACTTAGGTAAGCCCTCTATAAAGTCCATACTGATTTGGCTCCAAGCTTGATTGGGTATAAGCAATGGTTGCAGCAATCCAGGATAGGCGAAATTTTCATCCTTAATTTTGTGGCAAACATCACAACTAGAAACATGTTCATTCACCAGGAGCTTCATCTTAGGCCAATAGAAGTGTTGAGCTAACCTCTTTAAGGTACCCAACTGGCCAGAATGTCCACCAAGGGGAGTATCATGAAAATTAGAGATGAGTTGTTGCCTTAAGGAACCATGAGAACCCACATATACTTTACCCTTCTTCCTCAAGACACCGAAAGTATAGTGACACAAACAAGGCCCATGCATGTCTACTTATAAAACAGTGAGCACCTCTTGGACATAGGGATCATCAGTATGGCTCTGTACGATCTCATGTGTCAATGTAGGTGTGACTAAGCTAATAGCCATGAATTGGCCTTGTGATTGAGCCTCTAATACCTCTAATCCTTCCTTTTGCCTAGACAAAGCATCGGCAACTTTATTTTCTGCACCTCTCTTGTATTGCACTTCATAGTCAAGTCCCAGCAACTTGGTTAAATCTTTCTGTTGGATAGCAAAGGTCACCTTTTGTTCGAGAAAATACTTCAAACTATGGTGGTCAGTTTTGACCACAAAATGTTTGAACTGTAGGTAATGCCTCCATTTATCAACTGCATTAAGTAAAGCCATATATTCTTTCTCATAGATGGATCTGCCTCTATGCTTAGGGGCTAACACTTTGCTAAAAAAAGCAATAGGTCTTCCCTTTTGCATAAGCACAGAACCAATGCCCCCATGACTTGCATAAGTTTCCTCGACAAATTCATGTGTGTAATCAGGAAGAGCTAAGACTGGAGTAGTGGTCATTGCAGATTTAAGTGCTTCAAAAGCAATTTCAGCTTCAGGATTCCATTTGAAAGCCTCCTTCTTTAATAAATCAGTTTAATGGCCTACATATGGTATCATAGTTCTCAACATATTTCCTGTAATAGCCAGTTAGACCTAGAACCCCATAAGAGCTCTGAGTGTTTTAGGTCTAGGCCAATCTACCATAGCCTTGATCTTTTGAGGATCTGTAGCTACCCCTTTCTTATTGATGATATGCCCTAGATACTTCACTCGAGGTTGCCCAAAAGAACATTTAGACCTCTTAGCAAATAATGAGTGTGACTTTAGAGTCTCCAACACTACTGTTGAATGTTATATGTGATCCACCCTTGTCATGATGTATATAAGTATGTCGTCAAAGAAACTAGAACAAACTTCCTAACAAAGGTTTGAAAAACCTGATTCATCAATGCCTGAAAGATTGCTGGTGCATTGGTGAGTCCAAAAGGTATCACCTTACACTCATAGTGTCCCATGTGGGTTCGAAAAGTAGTTTTGTAAACATCCTCTACCTTCATTCGAATTTGGTGGTAACCTGCCCTAAGATCCACTTTAGAAAAGAACGAAGTGCCATGTAATTCATCTAACAGATCATCCACAATAGGAATGGGGTACTTGTCTTTAATGGTGATATCATTGAGGCCTCTATAATCAACGCAAAAGCTCCATGTCCCATCCTTCTTCTTTACTAGCAAGGCAGTTGAAGAGAAAGGAGATTGGCTTGGTTGTATTACCCCACTAGTGAGCATTTCCTTTACCTGTCTCTCCAGTTCATTCTTCTGATGATAGTTGTATCGGTATGGCCTCAAACTAAGTGGCATATCCCCAGGCTTGAGTGGTATGGAGTGGTCAAAAGCTCTAGCAGGTGGTAGAGATTTTGGTTCTGCAAACACTTCAGGGTACTTGTCTAGCACCTCCTGTATCCCAATGTCAATTTCCACTTCTTCATTTGCAGTCATCAGCCTCATCATAAAGAGGTGAGCAATGAGATCTTGCAATTTCTTCAACATTTTGCTCATAGATCCACTAGGCATCATGCTTAACCTGCCCTCATCCGCTAAACCAGGTAAAACCAACTTGTTGCCGTCCTTCCTATTGTGACACATTTCTTTCCGTGATCAAACTTTGTAGGATTGTGTCTCTTCATCTAGTCATTCCCTAACACCAAGGCGCAACCACCCAAAGGAATGATTAGTAGGTCCTCTAGGAAGGATCGACCTTGCATTTTCCACAAAAAAACCCTTGCACTGAGAAGTACACATGACATAACTTCCATCTGCCATGGTCACCCTAACTGGTGGACACTGACTTGGCTTATAACCCGTCGCTATCACCGTTTGCTCATCAATAAAGCTATGAGTACTACCTGAATCTATCAGTATAGCGAATTGTCGTTTCTTAACAATACCCCCAACCAAAATTGTATTCTCCCCTTTATTGTGTCATGTTAAGGTATTTAGATATACAACTTGTTGTATCTCCTGTTCTAGTATTCCTTCAATCATTATCTCCGAGTTTGCTTCTTCTACCACTGAATGATCTAGCTCCATTTCACTCTCTACTGCTCCAATGAGACAATTCAGCTGCCTCTTCTTACAAATGTGCCCAGGTCCATATTTCTCTCAACACCAGAAACATAGGTGATTGGACTTTCTATACTCGTAGACCTCAGGAATGAGTCTGTAGGAGGTATTCCTGGTAGTACGAACAACAGGCGCCTTGTTAGCTACCGCAGGTGCTAATGATGGGTTAGATCTGGTAGCCCTTTTGTTTCTCCTTTCTGCAGCCTCGATGGCCATTTCCTTCATCTGAGCTTTCTCAATAGCTACCTTGAGTGAGGTTGGTTTAAACATCTTCACATCAAATCGAATTTCTTCCTTTAAAGCCCCAACAAAACTAGACAGGAAATGAGCTTCATTCAAAGCTGGATTCCGAATGAGCATTTGGGCTTTGAGGTCTCCAAACTTCCCTAGGAATTCATCAATTGTGCATGTTTGTTGTAGCTTATTAAACTCTTCAACGACATCTTCCACCATAATTTCGCCAAATCTACTGATTAATTCTTCCTTGAATTCTATCTAGTTCACTAGTCCACCACTTAGTATTACTGACTGGTACCAAACTTCAGCAGTCCCATTCAAATATAGAGCAACAGTTTCTACTATTTATTCATCCCCAACTCTATATTGTGTAAAGTACCTTTCACATTGTTGAATCCATACCTTAGGTTCATGCCCCTCGAAATTAGGCAGCTTCCACCTAGGAGGTAAGACCATAGCCTGTTGAGGTCTGTTCCTGTTGTCCCGGTTTGGAATGGGCAAAAGTCCTCCTCCATTGTTCTGGCCAGCAGGTACCCTTTCCAATGTTCCTAGCCTTTCTAGAATCAACTCTACCGTGCCTTGAATTCCCAATTGGGTATTTCGTACCTCCTGTTGTGAGGTCAACAAATCTGCCAACAATTCATCATGTCTAGCTAGCTTGTTATCAGTGACCTTCCAACGAGTACCTTCGGCCATCCTTACCACACAGATCGCACGATATGAGATCTGATACCAATTGTTATGATCTCAACTGAGATCTGGATACCAATTTGCAGAAACAATTCAAACACAACATTATTTTTTGGGAATTTTTTGGATTTTTATAAAGAAAAGAGTTCTCAAATACAAGATATAGTAACTATAATAACTAACTACCAAATGAAGGAACAAGTCAAGTGTTAGGAAGATTAAGGACATGTACGATGGAACCAAGACATCATGATAGGGTAGCAAGAAGGAGCAACACTTAGTTTGTTTTTATTTGCCTTGGTGATGGATGTACTGACATGACATATCCAAGGGGAGGTTCCTTGGTGTGTATTATTCGCAGATGACATAGTATTGATTGACAAGACACACAACGAGATGACGATAAGCTAGAGGTTTGGAGACAGACTCTGGAGTCTAAGGGTTCAGGTTGAGCAGGATGAGGGCAAAGTGCTTAGAGTGCAAGTTCAGTTCTGTTACCCATGAGGTAGATGTGGAAGTGACGATCGATACTCAGGTTATTGCCAGGAGAAAAAGTTGAAGAGTGTTCAAGCTTATTAATCCAACAGTTGTGGGGCAATAGATGGGAAGATTGGGTGCAACTTAAAGACTCAGGCACTAGGGGAAGTATTCTTCTGAACTGGGACAAAAGGATATAGGTTAAGGTGGATACGTTGATAGGTTGTCATTTTATTTCTCGTATGCTGGAAAGTTCTTATGAGAACTTTAGATGGTGCTTTACTGGTATTTATGGTCCTCGCATAAATTCGGAAAGGTAGGAGATGTAGGATGAATTAGAAGGAGTCAGGGG
>JAJOOH010002899.1:0-18255 GCA_029582605.1 Solanum gracilifrons
ATATTTCCCAGAAAAGTTATCTCATACCTGCTCAATTTTAATAAATTTCTGGCCACGTCCCGCGTCAATATTTTTACATATTTCGTAAAACTCTGAAAGTGCTTCCGCCTAAAAATAAATGGAGATGCATCAGGGAATGTATCTAAATTCCTAAAGGAACAGTCTCTCGACTGTTATGATGTATTAGCTGGCGTTGCAAATAATGTGTCAGGATGATACCTGCTGACCAGCCCTGCGGTATATATCCAGAGACCTAAGAGCATCATTCCGTTGCATCTCAAAGAACTGTTGAGAAAATAACTCAGTTAACCTTAATTAATTATTACTGAGGAGAAATAAGACTATCTATAATATAGCCAAAAGAAAAGCCTAACCTTGTCAACTAAATTAACTGTACCATCACTGATAGCATTGTAGATTTTAATGCTTTCTGTAGCAACCTATCAAAATAATAATAAGCTATCAGACAGTGAGAAAATAAAACATGCAAATCGTTTCTAATAAATCTTTGAAGAACAGATTACTTACCATTGAAAGTGCTAACTGAATCACAAAATTGTGAGCAGATGCCCCTTGTGGCTGCATGAAAGTTTCATGATCATAAATTTGAGCACAAAAGCATATGCCATCTGAATAAAGGGCATATTGTCAATGTAGCAACTATATTGAACTGATTATGAAGATAAACGTACCTGACAGCCATTAATACGATACAGAAGTTGTTGCAAGGCTGGTAACTGTTCAAGCAATTCCGGCGTGTCCAAATCTTTAGTTCTCTGCATTAAAAAACACAAGGGAATTCCAACATTTAATGTTACACCTAAAGATAAGAAGATTGATAAGGAAAGTAAATGGGTCCTTGCAATATAATAACAATTGTTGCACAAAAACAAAATAATATCCACACACAAAGGTGTCGCCAAGAGGATGGCCTAGTATGGGAGTAACAAACTGAAGATCCCAAGTTTGAATCCCTACTGAAACACTTGGTGCGGCTGTTCCAACCTTGGAAGGAGAATAACCTTAGCAACCTGACTTGTGGGCTAGACAAGGGTATCCGGTCGATTCGTAGAGGGGCACATAAGTTGGCCTGAACAACCGATATATTACACATGCACAAACACACACACATATATGCAACAGAGCTCCTTTAAACTAACTATTGGAAGAGATTAAAAAGAGTGTTTCTCTCACCAGCCGATCGGTCTCCACATCATATTTCAGAACTCGAAAACATTCCAGCCTCTCCTCAAGGAACAAGGCATATGAACGCACCCAAGCAGAGTAATCCCATGCTGCAGAGTTCATCAGAGCAATTATCAATATTGAAGGAGATCACTATGGTCAACTTCCTGTAAGCAAGAAAAAAGGTTGATAATATGCATACCATTTGGACTAGAGTCATCTTTGAAATGAGCCATGTTAAGCATGCGATTTCTGCTGCGGCCATAGTTAATAAGTTCCTCATGGAATGTGGGGTCCACCTCTCTTAAAGCACGGTGAATGACGATCAATGTTTTTAGAGCAACCTGTGAACCGACGACAGTGAAAAATGAATCAGTTAACGGGGGCAAATTTGGAATGTAATTTTATGGTGCACGTGAACCTATAGTCTTTCCACAAAACTAGGTACTTTATGTATATATTTTCTAAAATTGATCTAATATTATCTGCTGGCACCTATGCTACAAAAAGGCTTAATGGTGCACTTAGTTGGAAGCTAAGTTATTCACCTAAAGGACTAAGGATTAATTCCCACTTTAAGCATTTTTTCCTCCTTTCTTTAAAAGTACACCATGTTCTAGAAATCCTAGATTTGTCTCGGTCAGTAAAGGTGCTTTATGCGTCACCTGTGGAGAGGATATAAGTGATGATTATCAGGAAATCAAGGTTACTTGAAGCGCAATCAGTTTCTATGTTTGACGCGTTAATGTGAAACCAAGATAATGAAAACAAAGCAAAATGAGTCTTAAAACATTCAAACTAACACTAACTTTACCATTCTCAAAAAAAAAGCATTCAAACTAACACTTGATTATCAACATTATTCCTCAGCTCCAGGAGTTAGATCTTCACAAAAGCAAGATGATATTAGTCTCCACGACTGAAACTATATTGCAGAAAAGAATGGGCTTATAATCTGATTTGTTTTTGTTAAATTAGGTCTTAGGCCTAACTCACACCCCAAAAGCGAGCTCAATAGGGAGGAAGATTGCCCAAGCCTTATAAGGAGTCTACCCATCTCATTAACCACCAATGTGAGACTTTTGTCATTCTTTAACAGTTTTCACCAATGAAATTAAGGTCAGTGGCTATGATGTGTCAGTAGACCAAAATAGCTAAGTACACAGCACAAAAACTGTTGTCTATTTGACTCATATTATGCTCAACATAAGCTCCTAAATATATTGGATCTCAACATGAACAAGAGGGAGACAATAGAGATCTTCATGGGGTCTCCATAGGACCTTAGTCACATCAATGTTCTTTGAATAGTGATGCTGTGCTGTAATTGTAAGTCGTCGTATACTTTAGAAACTTCACCCTGGACCTTAGTCATGTCAATGTCTCTCAAAGTAGCTCCTTCAGATGTAAAACAACTCTAAAGGGCTAAAGTTCACCAACTTGAGTTTCTTTTCCTTCTCTTTTTTTAATTTATACCACCTTGATGCCCCAACTTGGGTTACACCAATTTGAGTTCATTTGAAACTTAGACCAACAGTTTACCATGATGGTGCCTTAGACCAACCAAGATTCTACAATAATAGCTCTCAGCTATATGGCAGTTAAAACGTGATCAACTTCTATAAAAGCCAGTTACCAGCTGAAGCTCTGGTAATCAAATGATATACAAGAAAAAAGTACTAAATCAAAAAGTGAGAACCTATGTTGCACAGAATCTTCAAAATCCTTGCCACACCCATGTCGACACGAAATGGGTGTGTGTGGGATCCACCGGATTTGGTCAATTTGTCTTGGGTGCTTTGACTACATCTATGACCGGAAGTATAGATTGATTGGGTATTTGATTTGATTTTGTAGGCCTAGGTTTACATGTATGGTTAAACGAAATATGAGACTGCTATGCTATTTCACAAGGTATCCTATGAATAAAATATCAGGTATTGATAAAAAAAAAAAAATTATTATCTTTAGTTCAATACCACCTTTAATTAATCAAAATAAATACTTTATATGTCACAATATACATTTATTGACTGTATCAGTACCAGTATCTGCACTCGGATCTATACCACCGAAAAAGTTAAGTGATGAAGAGTCCAACCTCTAGATTCGCACCCATATCTACCTGCACCCGAGTCCGAGCAACATAGGTGAGAACCATCTCATGATCCACAAAGTCGCATTACGCTGGTGTTGCTCGATTGTGACATGGATACAGTAATGCTGCAAGATCAATGCTAGGATCTTAGACTGATAGACCCCTTAGGGTCCCCTCTGAACAAAGGAGAGAAAAATTTTACGTTTTCCTTAAGAACAATGGACTGACAGCCCAACCATAGATGAAGTATACCTTTAGCTTTGTGGTCTAGCCCAATGGGATAGTGCGTACTAATCCTAGCTCGCCCAACCATTAAAATAGAAATCAATTATTCTTAAAGGGAAGTTGTTGCTCTGAACGTGGTAATTATGTGGATCTTTTTCACTTCAGTCCAACAATGGAAACCTGAAAGCTAATGAAACTGGGGACTGATACCCCATTCAATGTATTCAATTTTGGGCTTGCATAATTTGGCACAATTAATGTAATAACATGGCATTTCTGGGACTGTAACTCAGTTAGCCAAAATAGCAAGCTTACAGGCTTGGCAACTACACAAAAATTACCTCCCATTTTATGACCCCTCACAAAATAAGACAGAGAAGAAACATCAATTGAATATCTATCTTGAAGTGTTCACAAATAAAGACATCTGAGAATTTTAACTCAGAAATTAGAGAAACCATCCTATCCGAGAAGAATGTGAACGTAGTTGGTCTTTATTAAAAATAATGCAAAGTTAGTTAAAATTATAAAGAGCAAAAGGCAATAGATGAGTAGTAAAAAATAAACAAAATCGAAACTCTTACCCAAAGGAAGGATTTATTTTTTTTACCCCTCCCTAGGAACTCCACTTTCTTGCTCTTGACTCGAACATATAACCTTAAGGTTGGAGGTGGAGGGTGCTTACCAGCTGAGCAACGCCCTCTTGTCATTAAAAGAAGGATAATACGAGGGATTTAATATTCTTTTACATTAACGGAAGGATTGCTCGAGGGACTCAATTAACTTTCCAGGAAGAACATAGTGAGTTTGGTTTTTCCAAAACCAAAAAAGAAAAGTTTTTTTTCCGTGACACTGGGATGAGAGTTCCATAGCACCCCCTAATTTTTCATGTTCACCGTTAGAATCTTAATGGTAATTTGTGCTTGTGGAAAAGAAGAAACGATAAACTAAGAGATCTTTGCCAAATCAGCATTTCGAGAACCAATATTGATTGATAGGTATGGTACAAACTTCTCAAGAATTTACCTTTCATGAAAAGGTGCTACTGAATCGAGTTCATTACGCTTCTTAGGTATAGAAACTATAAGCAGCATGAGGCAATATATCAGCTAGGTAAAGTTAACAAAATGAATACTCTCTCTTTCCTTAATGGAGGAATTGTTTGAGAGATTAAACTTGTTTTCCCTAAAAAACCTAATTATATTTAATTTTCAGGACTTGTGGGGTGAATAGTAGTTCACAGGGTCCCCCTTGTTTCTACGTCGACCTTTAGAATCTTTATGGTAAATTTTTTTTTGATTGTAAATAAGAAACAACAATAAAACTAATAGGACTTTCCCAAATCAGTGTTTCGAGAACTACTAGGATTGATTGGTAAAGAAAATGCTTCTCTTAAATTTATCTTTCATGAAAAAGATGCTACAGAATTGAATTTATTGTTCATACCGCCCAATTATGTGTCTTTGACAACCTTCTCGCAAGAGCATGAATGCAGTATGCAACATCAGCTCGAGGTCTGGTAGCCGAGATGGCAGAAAAAATGGCTGAAAATGAGAATCGAACAATTCGATCAAGTCCCATTCTGAATGCAATTTATTGCTATAATACGGCAAGTTACATCTCCGTAACACAACGGTCTGATGCTTACCTCTTATGTACTTCTCCTTTGCTGGATGTTCAACATGATTTGTTGCCTTAACTATAGCAATATCCAATTCCTGAAGAACGTTAAGAAAACAGGTATCAGGAGAGAACTCAAAATGGACGTAGAATGAGAACATGTAACAAAACTGAATATCATTACCTTATAGCTACTATTAATTTTAGCTAAACTGACAGTGGTAGTATCCTTGAGCGATCCAAGGGTTTTTCTTAAGCTGTTCTGCGTACCTCCTCCCGACATTTCTCTCTTCACGGCTTCCTGCAGGCAGTGGTGGCTATAATAATCAGCCTACATCAATGAACTCAAATGTACCATAATGAAACATTTCTCCAATCATCTACTCCCTCTGTTTCAAATTGTTTGTCTTTTTTAATTTGTTTCAAAAAGAATGCCACTTATCCTTTTTGGCAACTCTTTATTTTCATCTTTCCACATGGCATGTTTAAGACAACAAGATTAAAAGACATTTTGGTACATTCAACATATCTTTAATTTAAGAACACGTAATTCAAAAGTCTTCCTTTTCTTTCTTTAAACTCTATGTCAAATCAAAACCAGACAATCAAATTGAGACGGAGTATGATATAACTCCACAAGAAGTGACAGCATGCTATCCTCTAACGTATCAGATAAGAACCAATTTGAATCCAACACGCTATATCCAAGTCAAATCATCTATATGGTATTCCTTTCACCAGAAGATTCAAACACCATATATCCAAGTCAGTCTAATTTTGGTGAATCTAAATTAAAAAATCCAAGAATTGAAAGAAAATTTTGCTCATCATATCTAAAACATAAGAGACCTAGTGAAGTCACAAAGTCACTTGAATTGATCTCTAAAACTTTCTGTAGGTGAAATTCTATCCCAAGAAACAAACGCAAAGTTATGCACCTAGGGATCATCTAATAAGCTCAAGAAGAACAGAACATCGGAAACAACAAAACATTTTAGTCACCACCATCAAAATTTAGAACCAACAAAAGAATTTATTCCAAGAACCCACAAAGAATCAGGCTGCACATTGACTCAAACACTTCATAATCAAAGATCCAACAAACCCAAAATTCAATCTTTACAAATTTATACCTCTAATGTTCAGCTCAACCAAAAATCCCACTACCAAAAAAAAGGCCAAAAGGGTATCTTCTTACAAACAAATAAAAATCAAAAGGCTAGTCTGTAACACTTCATAATTAAAGATCCAAGAAACCCAAAATTCAATCTTTACACATTCACACCTCAAATGTTCAACTCAACCAAAAAAAAAACCACAACCAGAAAGGCCAAAAGGGGTATCTTCATACAAACAAATAAAATTCAAAAGGCTAGTCTGAAACACAACTTCATAATCAAAGATCCAACACACTAAAAATTCAATCTTTACACATTGATACCTCACATGCTCAGCTCAACCAGAAAGGCCAAAAGGGTATCTTCATACAAACAAATAAAATTCAAAAGACTAGTCTGAAACACGACTTCGTAATCAAAGATCCAACACACTAAAAATTCAACCTTTACACATTAATACCTCAAATGTTCAACTCAACCAAAAAGGCTAAAAGGGTATCTTCTTACAAACAAAAAATATTCAAAAGGCTAGTCTGAAACACAACTTCATAATCAAAGATCCAACACACTAAAAATTCAATCTTTACACATTGATACCTCAAATGCTCAGCTCAACCAAAAAGACCAAAAAGGTATCTTCTTACAAACAAATAACAATCAAAAGACTAGTCTGAAACACAACTTCATAATCAAAGATCCAAGAAACCCAAAATTCAATCCTTACACATTCGTACCTCAAATGTTCAGCTCAACCAACAATCCCACAACCAAGAAAGCCAAAAGGGTATCTTCCTATGAACAAAAAAGAATCAAAACAACAGATTTTAAAAGTTGAAACTCAAGTGAAGCTGAAGAATTTCAGAGAGAAATTTGAGGAGAAAGGCAAAAAGGGTTAGAAGGGTATGGACTCAGAGGGTGTGGGGAGTCTTTTTTGGTTGCCTGCAGAGAAGAAAAGTCTCCAACAATGAATTTGTTTTGGTTGGCGGTCGGCATCAATTACCATTTATTTTTATTATATTATAATTATATATATGCATTTTAAGAGTATTAAATTTTGTATATCCACATCTATACACTGCCTTCTTTCTCTTTTTTTGTTTGGTTTATTTATACTGTATATATATGTAGTACTAATTACTGTATTCTCTATATATTCTTTACTCTCTTTTTCTATTTTTTTTATTCAGTGCATTGAAGTCTGGTTAATTGAAATTAAAATCTTCAATTAAGATATAATATCATATTCTTTGATGTTATATTCTTTATTAGAATGAGCATTTAATAATCATAGTTTTGAATAAAATTGATAATTTAAATATTAGTTTCTTCATATAGGGTTGGGTCAAAAAAAAATAGATAATATTGATGTATAGTGTTCCAAATTTAAAAATGAAAAGAAAAGGTCATGATGATTCACTTAATCAAGCTAAAATACTGAATGTCACCGATAATTTGATTGAAAAAAAAGTTTGTGTTCACCTTTTTCCTCGTCATTTTTTTCTTTAAAAATCAGGATTTTACTCAAATATTTTATGTTCAAAATTTATTTATCCCATTAATTTTAAGATTTTCTGAATATATTTTTTTTTTTGTGTGATTTGAATTTGACACTACACAACCATCTCATTGTATGTTTTAGTGATGAAAAATTTGCTAAGGTGTTTAGAGCAAAAACTTATTTTAATTAAATCTACAAATATAAAGTCCGTGTTATTATCTTTATATATACTTAATTTTAATATTTAATTATAACTAAGTCAATTATGTTACATACGTTAGTTCTTTAATTTCTTATTTTGTTCTTATAACAGTTCTACATCTTGATTGTAAAAATATAGAGAATTACGCAATTTAATTAATATTTAAATTAAACACTTTATTATTTTTAATCGAGAAGGCAAAGAGAGAATTATTTTAACTCACTTTAATTTATATGTTTCTCATTAAATTATATCAATAAAATTTTGTGTAAACAGTAAATACAACTAAAAGATAAATTTTTAATTAGTGTTTTTTGGATAACTCCAATTTGTAATTTTGTATGTAAATTCAATTTATATTTATGGTCAAACATAACTTATATTTCAAATACAAATTTTCATTTTGAAAATATTTATAGAACAACGTGAACTTGTTCTAAATTACTTATAACGATAATATGATATATTTTTTCATGCATTATTTTCCTGATGAAAATTTTTAGTTGGGTTTACTTTTTGTACAAGCGTGAACAATATTTACAATGCGGATTTTATTGTCGGCTCCTCCCTTTCTAGTTTGCATACATTTCATTCTTAATTGTCTTTTTTGACTTATGCATGCTAGCGTTTGAATAAATTTTAAATACGCCATTCTTATATAAATAAAGTTATTGTGAATGACTAGTATGTAAGATGGTGAAACTCTGATATAATCTTACACATACAAGGACAGTCCTTTAAATAAATTATTGCCTTTAACGAGATTTTATTTAGCTTATCAAACTTCCTCTTCTTCACCAAAAATTTAATTCGATAAGTAAGATCTTTGATTAATGTACTTGAATAAGGTTAATCAATAGCAATTGCTTGGAACGTTCTCTCTACCTTAATCAAATTGTCGATTCCTAGTTTGGTATCTTACTAATGAGGATACTATTTTCTTAAAGTACTCATAATTTTCATGACCAAACACCTATTAAATATTTGTCACCCTAAAAAATAAATTTTAAAAATCCTTTAAGCCCAAAAAAAAATTCTTAAAAAATTTACAATAGCGGTAAAATTCTTCCATTTATTTAACTAGTCGAAAAGTTGTCAGAATACGGAAGCGTACGATAAATAAATGTAAATATTTTTTTATAGTATAGTATTAATTATATTGTAATGATTAAATATGGACCGTTAGATTTGATGATGATGAGTTAGAGTGGGACCCAAAAAAGTTTAAGATGTAAAGTAGCTGTCCACAGCTGAGCACATAGACAAATCTTACAACTACATGTGCACTTTAGTGAAACTGACCACATTGTACTAACATGTACCTGCTAATCATCAATCTTGTTTTTTTCTTTTTTTTAAAAAAAAAGTTGGGGTGGGGTCGGGGTGGTGGGGACTCTTTTTCTTGATTTGGTAATTAATATTTGAGTTGTATAATATTGGTCTTGCTATTTTGAGGATTTTTAACATTTTTATGGATATCATTGTGCTTCATATGACCACTTTATATTACATTCGATTATACTAGTATTATATTATAAGAGGAAGTTTTAACTGGCTCAATTAGATAGTTGTACGACTTTATGACCAATAGACTATTGTGATGATAGGTTAATTTGAATTGTACGACTTTATGACCAATTTAATTTATTAACAATCAACTATTCAAATAGACTATTGTGATGTCTAACTTTACTTGTAAAAAGTTCAATTTTAATCCATGAAAGTGTATTTATGATATATTGTATTGATTGTTTTTATCACGATGTATGTCAAATAATGTATTTGAAATATCATTTTATTTATGTTATAAGTCTATGTTTTATTAGTTGAGTAATGAAACGAGTTTGGAATTGTAAAAATATTGGATTAATTTAGGTGAGTTTGGCTACTCATTGTTTAAACAACTCTTAACTTAGCTCCTTTTGCCATTATATGATGAGTCATTTGTTGATTTTACGTTATTTATTCAATTTAAATTCTGTCCAACCTATCTATTTTTCACCTGTAATATTTTGATAATTACCACTTCATAATTAGCACATTAGGAATTCACTATAATGATAGGAATAACATTTAATAGGTATTTGGAAGATTATTTGAGTTGAAGTCTCCAATCCATCGATTGATCACACGAGTACGCATCCAGTCAGCGCTTAGCGAATGAAAAAAGCGTTCATCCTGGATTCTCTTCCTCAAAAAAAATGTCTATCAATTGATCCTCAAAGTCCAACAAAAAATATTTAAAATTGAAATGTAATAAAATATTAATGAAAATTGAAATTATGCTTGAACATAAATTACATATATAAATAAACAATCAATTTTAAGGTCTTTACTCGTTAAAAATGTATATATATATATATATATTGAGAGGCAAAGCAGCTAAAAGCAGGGCGCAGTTAGAGCTGACCCAGGGTGTGCAATTGGACACGTTTCATCAAAAAATTACATTATATATATATATATATATATATATATGTCAAATTCTACATTTAAAGGGTATATATTTAAAGTTAGATACCCTTGACAAAAGCTATATCTTTGGCGTAGTCGTAATGGGCGTCCATTTGAGTGAAGGAGTTTCAGGTTTGAACCCCAAATAACACAATATTTTTTTGTTTTATGTTAATAGTCACACACCATTATTTTTAGATACCCTTAATAAAATTTCTGGCTCCGCCACTGAATAAAAATATTTGCTTCACGCCCTTAAATTACCAATTCACAAGTAAATTGCGAAGCCATCAGAAATTGATTATCTTTTAATTAATTGAATTCTAAGACATAAAGAACAAAAACCAGCATCCCTTTAATAAAGGAATATTATAATTAAAATTTAAGACACTGCATGATTAAATATAAAGTATTAATCTTTATGCTTAGTGGGCAATTAGTGTATTATTCCTTTTCCACAAGTCATTGATCCTCCTTTTTAGACTTACACAACCTAAGGAGAGATCTAAACCAATAATTGAACAATAAACAAATACTAAAAAAAATATTCTAGGTATGAACCACAAGTTTTTATATTATTCTCTATTCAATATTTAGTGTTTGATGTCTGCATCAGGATCATATTATATTCGGAAAGTAAAGAACTTTCAAACTAAGAAAACTCCAAATCTGATAAAATTTGAACTCAAAATATTTGATTAATGATGAAAAAGATGTACTTATCATTCCAACACAACGATGAACCATGAGTTATTTATTTATTTAATTTGACTTCATATGAAAGTATTTGATATTAGCTTTTGGGGTTACTTAATTCATTATTATCTTTAATCAAATGAGAAGTTTAAGATTTCCATTGACAAAAAGTTGCTAGTTTTATTTGATATATAAAATAAATAGAGGACCCCATTAAAACATTAAACAAATGATTTAACATAAATTAACAAAAAATTAAACACTAATTTTGACTCCACCTAGCTTTATGATTTTTCTTTGTTCCATTTTTTAATGCTTTATTAGTAGCGGTGAACAACATAAAAATTTGTGTGTTTTGTTTCTTAAAAAAAGGCATATTATGTGTATTTTGAAACTTTACGAGTGACATTTGAAAAGGATGAAGGTGTACGCAAATCTTAGTACCTTACTCGTATTTTTATGAATTAAAAAAAACTTTTTCC
Source organism: Solanum gracilifrons (assembly GCA_029582605.1). NCBI lineage: Eukaryota > Viridiplantae > Streptophyta > Magnoliopsida > Solanales > Solanaceae > Solanum > Solanum gracilifrons. The sequence goes on from JAJOOH010002899.1 coordinate 11,579, forward strand.
GATAGATTATTTGTAAAGTTCTTTTAAAACGAAGATTTTAGTTTCTAGATGTTAAAAGGATCCTTGAATACCTTTTTAATTAGTTGTCAACTTTGAATTTTATTTTTTAATCTAGAAGTTAATTAGCATCATTTTCTCATGCTGTGACTTGTCACTAAACTATGCATTAATTCAAACTTAATCTTGAAGTCAATTGCAATTACCCATTGTTCAAATCTAATGATTTAGGATGGTCCTAATTAAATTAAATACAGACCATATAAAACAACTAATTATAAGGTCATCTACACAAGATTATACTTTAACACATTATATCATGCACTCAAACTATCTCAACTTATCTTTTCTCATTTTATTCTCAATAAAGGTGTAGATAGCGTACATTGAGAATAAAATGAGAAAAAATAGGTTGAGATAGTTTGAGCATGTTTTACATTAACGACAAATATATCAGATTGTATGTATAAAATTATGATGAATAAAAGAGTTAAAAGAGGATTGTATAGAAGTAGAATCACGTGAAGAAAATTATGTTAAATAACTTGCAATTTATTAAAACTAATCAATACTTTATTATAGAATAGGGTACAATAGAGAGAAAAAAGATCCATAGAAGTGATTTTTACTAATTGGGACTGTTAGTACATAATTTTGAATTTATTGATTTTCTAGAAGTATTTTGACTTTATCATTAATTTATATGCCAATAAGAATATGGAGAATTTATTATTTTTTAATACTATATTAGATAGATGGATAGATAAGTTTTAGATGATCAAACTAATTAATGAACAATCTTTAATTAGTATGAAATAATTGATTCCAGCTTACAGCAAATATGCTTCATTATCCAGCAAATATGCTTGTGGTTATGCCAGTTAAGAAGAATAATAATACAGTTTCATGTGCACCAGCTTGTTCTCTGTACACCCCCTCCGTCTTGAAATATTTGTCGTATTTTCTTTATATGTTTCTTAAAAAATATTAATTAGGGGAAGTATTTTAACTGTTTTATTGTTATTTATGTCTTAAATTATAATCTCTTCTTTTAATATTTATTTTACTTATGTGTTTGTAGTTTTTCAAGAATAATTATTCTTAAGAATTTTTTATTTTTTTTAATCTTAAACTTCTAAAATAACAAATATTTTTAGTAAAGACAATAATAATCTGTTTGACCAAACTTTTAAAATTTGTTTACTTTGAAAAGTGTTAATCTGTCTTTTTTTATTGCACTTTTGATCCTCTTAAACCATTAGTGGAAAGATCTGTTATTTGATCTGGTGGAGGGAAATGAAATTAATATAAGAAACAATAAATAATAGGAGTAATATTGCTATATTGTATTTTGAATATATTCAATAGAATGCTTTTGGAAAATGTATTAGACATTGAATAGTATCTAATAGCAAGGATAAAATGGATACAAATAGGTAATAATACATTGATTTTCTAAACTGAACGACTATTGTTGGACCTCTATTTTTAACATAGTGGACAAGTAAAAATGAACAAAGTATCATTAATCCTCCCGACCTGCCTTTCAAATGAAATAATTATGAAATATCTTGGTCAGGTATTGGGTCCAACAATCAGTTCGATCAAAGGGTGTACTTTTAGAAATTCGATCGGTGTAAACATGATACAAATTTTTCTTTGTGCTAAAGAGACTCTGAATGTTCCTTGTCCTAAGCCCCAAGCAACCGGTTACCTTAGCGGATCTCCGCTACCTGCTGTTGTGCTATTGTTACTTACAACGCCTCTTCACTTACGCAATTCCTGACTAGTTGTAGTGTATTGTCTCTTTGAGTGAAGCAGAGAGGAGTTTTATATAGATACTCTTGAGCCATTATTCTATTGATTGGTTCTAGCTCCAAAATAGCGTATACATGAAGCTATGTCAACTTACCTACATCTTGTTGACTAAACGATTAGGTATACCACGCCACATATCATTGTGAACGTTAGAAACTATTGAGACTCTTTTCCGATAATTGAGAAATCTCTGAAGGTCAATGGCACACAATTCACAACTCGATGGATAGTGAGTCGGATCTTCTACCCTTCTCCACTTAAATTTTTTGGGATTTCAAAATAAAGTTCTGTTTTGTTTTCAAAACACAACATATGATCTAGAAAGCCTCATATGTCCCACACTAGATGGCTATATTTTACATGAAATATTTGATTATTCATTTTCCAAATTACAATATTACATCATTGGAAATGATAAATAAATAAATGAAAAGAAAAATAATGTAAATATCAAAGAAAAAATCAACTACATCATCCAATGAGACCTAATAATACTTCAAAACTGCAGATCAAGAGAATAATTTCTCTTTCAAGATCTCTTCACAACAGTGAAATGATGGCAAAATTTGGAGATGAAGAGAAGTTCATCTTCAAGATCTCTTTACCACAGCAGTGGCAAAGAAAGGATGGTGGCTGAACTCGAATTGAACCTTAAGCGACGCGTCAACAGCCCCTAGCCGGGAAATAAGACTTAGCGCAACACTGTTATGTTCAGCTACCTGTTCGATACGACGAAGCTCTGCCATTTTATCCGAATCATTAGAAAAATTGCTCCTTAGCTCCTTTGCTATTCTCTGAGTTTCTTTGAAGCAGTTATACATAGACACGCTCTGCATAATCAGAGTTTCATGTTACGTCCTGGATGAAGACCAAGTTTTGCAACCCCCTCCCCCCAGAACTAGCCCTCGAAAGGAAAAAAAGAAAAGGCAAGTAATATATACAATAAAAAGAAAAAGAAAGACCAGAAAGGAAACATTTGTCAAGGATAACTCACAGATAGACGAGCATGAGCAGTTGTCTCCTCGAAAGAATAGTATGAGACATGATCAGGCAGGCAAGCTTTCAGAAGCAACTCAAAGTGCTGGACAAACCTCTGAGAAAAATTGCAAGATTTGTCAAGAATGGAAATGTATATCCTGTCACTACTAGACAAGCATATCAATGAGAGCAGATGTAAGAACTCAGCAACAATGGATGACAATTAGTTAGCTACTTGTGTTCTCTTCGGGGACATCCGATAAAATTGGAGCAATACAGAGAGGGTTAGCATGGCTAGGCCCATGCACAAGGATGACATGCACAAATTGAGTGCTGGTCCAAAGAAAAAGTCGTGACAAATATCAGAAGGCACACCTCATGCTCACTATTGAAAGGTCCTGTGCTGAGATAGATTTGCCGTTCATTCCTCAAAGCTGCAAGCATCTGGAGGAAGAAATAACCAATAAGTTCTCAAGCAATAGAATCAATTGTAAGTTCAACTAAAAATCTCACTGCAGTGTGCAGATATGAAATAGACGGTAAAACCAAAACGGGAGAAACGATTTGCAGGCTGTGAGAATTAGTGAAAGCATAATAAACAAAATCGAAAAAAGCTAATTACCATGGTAAGACCTTCAGCGAGATATACATGGCACTGAAGAAACAAAATTGCAGGTGGGAGTTGATTATCTTTTCCTCCATCTTTCACCAAATCTCTTTTCTTCTTCCCTTTCTTTTTACCTGATACAAGTCAAATATTTAGATAATGCGTCTCTTATGTGGAAAAAAACCATAATAATAAAATTCAATTGTATATTTGTTCTATATATAAGGTAGGGGTAAGGTCTGCGTACACTCTACCCTCCCCAAATCTCACTTGTGGGATCACAATGGGTACATTGTTATTGTTGTTGTATATTTTTTCTATATCCGTGGATGAGTTGCAACTCTATTAAAAGAAATGGCAAGCAGATGCGACGGTAAAATGTTCTCAGAGTAATAATTTAAACAAGAGCATCCCTTAGGAAGGGAAACAAAAAAAAGAAACCGAAGAGTGGGAACTGGGGATGAAGTCAACAAAAAAAAATGTCAACTGCGTGACGGTAGTCGGTAACATCATTCCCCATGCTTTCTACCTCTATTTTTCTCATTCCAGCTCTCCAACTTAATACCTGGACATTCGATGTCTCTTGCTAGCTATTGCCTCGGCTCATCAATTGTCTACACTAAGACTCAACTAATTTAGCTCCTTCCCCAAAGGACTTTAGATATGGGCATTTAGATGGGTTGGGTTGTACCAAGTCCGAAGTTGTCTACAAGAGGTAGCCATCAACTGATCAAGATTTACCTCAGTCAACAATTTTAGTGATTTATTATGGGAAATAGTAAATTCCTTTAGAAACTATTTGATAATCCTTATACGAGAATCAGTGACTTAGAGATCATATAAATGTTTGTATTCTTACCAATCTATACCCCAATCATGAAGTAATTCAGCACTGAGAACCTATTCAAAATTCTATAATATATATATATATATATATATATAACTTTAGTGTCTAGTCAGCTTGTACACACCTCGATTATTCCACTGGATACCTGCTACTATAGAGGTGGACCTAGATTTTTGAAGGTGGCCGGTGCATAATTGCATTCTATATAAATCTATCACTGGTTATAAATACGGACTAGGGGGTATGTATATCCATTGATATGGTCTCTCTTTATATGCACAAATCTCAAAGATATTAAGTATAATACAAATTGCTGAAGTTTTTGGGTGTTGGTGCACCCGTTCAGGTACTGGATAACTATGCCACTAAGCTAACGTAGATGAAAAACAATCACCTACTGTTATTTTATCTCTGCTATAATTTGAACCCTGATCTCCAACATTTGCACCACTTCATTGGCCACTAAGCCACAACCATAGGTGCAGTCAACACTAAATAACTTACATATGATAAAGCCACAATTGTTAATTTCAATATCTTGAGACCTCTACGCCGTCTAGATATCAGATGTAAAAACATTCTAATGATTCAACTCATGCCTTCACAACTTTTTGGTTGAATACAATCTGAGTCAAACCATTACATTCATCATGAAAAATGAAATGTCAATGACCTTTTTTTCCCCTTCTTTTCTTCCCTCTGGTTTATTTTATTTTTTGGCATTCTAGCTGATGGCAGGTGATCTAATGACATAACATTCTAGCTCTATTCAACCATCCAGCAAAAAGTCCTCCTATACAAACAATTCAAGATCAAGAACCTTCAACAGGGAAACAGTGATATATCTAAAATTAGTTCAGATCTCTATAAGCTAGCCACTAATGACAAGTATCGTAAAGCTTCAACCAGTGAATCAATTTGTATGACCTTAGTACAGAGAAGGAGAAACCTATTATCCAAAAGATCTAACCCTTGTACAACAAAACTTTCAGTAGAAAACTAGAAATCCACATATAAGGTTACCAAGGATGTAGATCCAGAATTGTTCGACAGACTTACACCAACAACTAGGGAAAAAGAGATGGTTGGAACAAGCAGAATTCTTACTGATTTCATTGCTAGTCATTTCCCTCATATGTGTTCTCTCCGCAAGCTTGATCAGGATAATATACATGTACCAATAGACCATACAATATTCACCAGTAGAATACAAGTCTAATTCAAAGCCCAACATCAGGAAACGGGAAGCAATCCAGTATGTTTGCTCCTCCACCCATATGAGAATGTGTCTGCATATCTTCATGCAAATATTCTGCGACAAAATTCAGAAAATGAATAATAGTTTCCATAAGAGAAATGTTCCACTGAGAAGACGAGAGGTCAAGAAAGATCAGTATTCCCCACTTTGAAGAAATGGCACAAGGTGGAAACCACAGCAGCAAGAGCTGCTTTACAGGTCCTCAAAAGCCATATTTCATTTTAGAAAGCTATTATTACAAACCCTCAAATAGTATTCTGTAGTTGCAGAGGATATTCACCTCGTTACTTGAAGTGGCTGAGATATCTCCGCACTCTTTCCTAAAAGCCAGTTCCAGCTAAGGAGAAATCAAAGAAACAAATGCAGAATTCAGCTCACAGGAAGGCGATTAACAAAAGAAATAATATAGATGACTCAGTCGCATCAGCAGAAACAGAAGCGTATACTTTAACAAGTTTGACATTACTCAGTACCCTAGAAGATTTTATCAAAATGCTCAGTCAGAGAACTTAATATGTCAATACATAAAGAGAGAGAGAGAGGGAGAGACGAGCTTGCAGGCAATAATACAGCAACCACTTTGTAAAGAGGAGGGGTGAAGTGCAGATTTTTCTGCAGAAATTAGTCGACTTCTTTTGGCGTTTCTGCTTCGTTTCTATCAGATCGAGCTGAAATTTGAACAGTGTTCCTTGCATCTTGATCTATGATTAGGAACTGACAGATCACAATTTGGAGTCCTATAGCTCCAGATTTTCAGCCAAGAACAGTGACTGAGTTTTTGGTGATTTCTCGCTTTTCTTGGTGCAAACTTGTAATGATCATTGCTGTGTTTGGCACTTGTTCTGTGGCCATTTTGGAGAACCTTTGTTAACTATCTTATTGATTTAGTGGAGCTTTTGTCCGGTAAATTTTTTACTCTTCATATTGAAGAGGGTTTTCCACGTAAATTTGATGCCTCTTGGATTTGATTTATTTTTGCATTGCCATATTTATTTGTGGGTGATTATAGTTGCTGCCCGCTCCTTTTTTTGCTCGTGCTTGAGGTCTCCTCTTTGTTCAAATAGATTAGGGAATTTTACACTTGGTATTTCTTCCGTTGTTACCTTAGTCGTGCATTCTTGTTGCTTGTTTTGCCCAACAATTTGGTACCAGAGCCAATGGTTTGGAGAGAC
>JAJOOH010002900.1:0-22673 GCA_029582605.1 Solanum gracilifrons
CTGTTAAAAGAAGTTACTGATAACACGTTGTGTGAAAAGATTATTCAGCTTTTTATTAGAGATCTTATCAAACCAACCATAGTCAAAAATGGTTTTTATATCAACTTTTGGAATAGTCCATTTGTTTAACAAATCAAGGTTTTGAGGTATATTTACCTCTTCCAATCGAGTACTTTTAGTACTAGTATCTCCTAGATCCACGATCAAGAGAATATATCTATGCCGAAATACTTCACATCAATCTCATATTGAAACTAAAAAGCATCTAGAAATAGTAGTAGAGGGTCCCTATGTGGGTCCTAGAAACAATATATCTATTGTTGCAACAGTGTTTCTACTGTTGGTAATGCTTATCCGCTAAATCTTATTCTTAAGCTTTGAAAGGAAATCTTCTGCTTTCTTCAGTGCGTCTTCTGAAACTGGCCCTTCTGACTCATATGGCTGAGCCTCGTGAGTATCATCACTTGTTTCACTGCGCATAGATGAGTCTGATTTTGCATAGTGCGTGATATTAAGAAGGAGATTTTTCTTGACTTCTTCCAAATAATTATTAATCATTTCATTTTGATCTCCATCTTGGTTAGAAATTATTCTACCCATATGTTTAACCGAAGTGTCAGCAATTATTCCTTTATGAGGAATTGATTTATAATCTTGAATTGTCTTGAAAATCAAGTCCAATAGTTCTTGTCCATATAAGGACTTTGTTTGGGGGTCTTTTTTCATTAATTTATCCCAAAAATTGTTGTAATAAGTCTGATATAAACAGGGGATTTGTTCTTCAGTGAAATCCACTTCTGGAGCCCATTTATGAATCCAGGAAACAGAAAATTCTATAAAGAAATATATCTGTTCGATTTGTTGCATGTAAAAAATGTTTTCTTGGTGATATAAATTGTTAAGGTCTGGAGAAACCTTAACCCATTCTCTATATAACTTGAGAAACGGATCGGGCAATAATTTTATCGTTGGCCCGTGGAATTACCACCAGTTTAAAAACCAACTTGGAACAGGATTAGCAAATATCTTTGCACATACTCTAATGAACCAAGTATGTTTGTGTCTCCCGTTATTATAATAGAGAACTTTATTAAAAGCCTGAACATAGTCCCAATATGTAAATTTCATAGAGACTTTGTTAAGGCTAATCTGCCTTTCAGCATCGAGGAAATACCCAATCTTCAATAGGAATGATTTGTTTTATAATCATTTTGGAGAAGTTATAAACATTTTCATTGGTATAACAACCTGAAAAGTGCTAAAATTCAACACCTATGCTTATCAGCAGAGTTTCGTAATATGACCGTGTTTTGTATGACTCACACATGAAATAAAGTCCATTGAGTAAATACCGTTGAAATATTTTTCATGGTTCTTCTTTTCTCCGTATCTCAGAGTTTTCCAAGAGGAATATCATTTCTCTTTTTTCTACCTTTTCGCATGATTTGATATCATCAACATCATCTTTAGCTATTGAGACAAAGGTATCACTTTGCTTTTGTGATAAATATGCCTGTAGTTGGGCATATAATGTATTATTTTCTGGAATATCTTCCAGCTGTACCGATGAAGGTGCCTCTTGAGCTTTTGAGTTTAAATTAAATAAACTCATTCCTCCTCTCTGTATAATCGGAGAGTTGGATGCAGATCCGTATGACGACCTTGATGAGCTTGGGGAGTATCTTCCCCTTCCTCGAGGGTTATTTCCCTTTCCTCGGCCCTTAGTTACCCAAGGGGGTTCCATCATGCAAACAAAACATCGATTTTTATTCCCAATAAGCGTTATAATAAGTATTAGATCCTCCCATTGATAGGTAAAGGTCTATCACCATTCCATCTATAATTTTCCAGCAGATTGGTTCTTTCATGTCTTGATTGAGAGGAAGAACTTTTAATATTGTAATCAATCTTTTTTCTGTAAAGAAAAGGGAGATAGGAAAGTCACCATTTTCGGAGTTTCTAATACTGTTACTCATTTTGAAGATATTCTCTAGATAGGAAATCTGGGAGAGAGTTATCACTTCCCTTCTTATAAAGGATTTCAAAATCAAAAGGGGCTAGCTGTGCTTGCCAATTGGCAAACATTAATTTTGAAGCATCATGCTTAAAATCTTTATCAAACATATATTTAACCGATTAAACATCAGTGTTAATAAGAAACTTTTGATTATATAAATCATCTTGAAATTTTAAAGCACATTTAACGATGGTTAACATTTCATGAGCCACCGTAACATATTTTTTCTGAGCATCGCTCCACTTTCCTGAATGAAATCGAATAAAATACTCAGTTTTATCATGAGGATTGATTTGTTTTAGAATTCCTCCATAACCTATATTAGACGCATTAGTCTCGACTATCTTTTGCCAAGCAGGGTTATCAAGAGTTAAACACGATAAGATTTAACACGAAGCTTAATACGTTTTACCAAATTGGTGAGACTATCAGTCCACAGAGTTGTATGATTTTTCTTTAGCCTGTCGTATAACGGGGATACATCACGAGATAGATTCTTGTAAAAAGGGAAATATAATTTAAACTTCCTAAGAATCTCTGCATCTGGGTCTTATCTGTAATAACATCAGGAAATTTTGAAGCAAAATCAATTGATCGTTGAATTGGGGTAACCTTCCCCTAGCAAATGAGATGTCCTAAAAATCTGACTTCTGTTTGAAATAAACTCATTTTTGGTTTAGAAATCACCAAACCATTTTGTATAACTATTTTCTTGAAAATGTCCAAATGTTTTATGTGCATTTCAAAAGTTTTTGAATAAACTAAGATATCATCAATATAGACAATGATAAAATCCAAATATGAGTTGAAAATATCATTCATAATTTTCTGGAATTCAGAAGGAGCGTTTTTCAAACCAAATGGCATAACATTCCATTCGTATTGTCCAAACAGAACATTAAAGGCAGTTCTATAAGAGTGCTCTTTAAATATTTGAATTTGCCAATATTCTGATTTTAAATCAAATTTAGAAAATATATTGGCGTCGTATAATCTTGAAAGCGAATCCTTTTTGTTTGGAATAGGATACCTAATCCATTTCAAATATTTGTTTAACAGCTTATAATTTATTACCAACCTGGGAACACCACATTCCTTTTTAGTTGCATTAATGATATAAAATGCAGTGCATGACCAAGGATATTTCGAAGGTTTTATCTAACCCTTTTATAATAAACTATCAATTTCTTTCTTGCAGAATTCAACCAATTTAGCATTCATTTGACAAGGACGTGATTTTGTAGGAAGATCATCCTCAGAGAAAGTATCTTCGTATGGAAGAGTAACAATATGATTTTTTCGATTCCGAAAAACACTAGGATGATCAACGCAAATATCAAGGGCTATCTGTTCAGATATTACTTTAATCTTTTCTTGTACTTTGGTTGATCTCAAAGTATCGAATATATTAATGCTAAATAATTCAAGTTGTAAGGAATCTACATGCTTTTGTTTCATATTAATTAGAGCATTAATATCACGAGAAATAGGATCAGTGACAAAGGTATAACTAATGTCTTGGTCTTTGTAAGTAGCAGAAAATTCTTTAGCATTTATATTGGTAAAAGGATAGAGTTCATTTATAAAAGGGGTGCCAAGTATAATAAGCAGGTATAATTGATTCATAACCAAGAAAAAGAAGTGCGGAACGGAAACTTTATTTTGGCAAATACGAGTATTAGGCAATTTATACTTTATATCTAAAGCATGCCCTGAAGCCGATCTTACCATATGAGTGGTTTTCTCAAAATACTTAGTAGGCACAAGACCTTCCTGAATAAAACTGACATCAGCTCCACTATCTATCATAGCAATATCAGTTATAGAGAAAGTATTATCAATTAATATGGTACAATACCATTTATGAGCTGTAACAATCTGCATTATTCCTTAAAACATATTTTCTTTATGATCAATATTAATAGATTTTGCTAGAGTATTTTCTTCAACAATATTTTTACCTTTGTTGTTGGCAGACTCAATCTGAGTAAGGCGGTGATCACAAATAATCTGATTTTGTTTAAGAGATTTGATTTCTTGTTTTAACTGTTCAATTTCTCCTTTTAGGTCATCAAAAGAAGTATCTCGAATAACAACATGCTGTTTAGAAAGTTTATTATTGACTTTAGATAAAGAATATGTAGTAGATTATTCAAACTCATTTTTTAATTTTTCAACAACAATACATGAGCTAGCCTTATTATTAGCAGCAAGCTGAATAATCTTTTCACGCAACGTGTTATCAGTAACTTCTTTTAACAGTTCTATCACATTATGAGAAGTAATAGTATTAATATTCATATCTTCAAATTGAGATTGTAATTTATAAAATTCATCATGCTCACAAGAGCAAATATCACCTCTACATTTACAAGCATCTATAGTTGCTGACTGAGTATTACCAGATGTTTCAGGTTTATTAGTTTCAGAACCTGTTTCAGAATAATCGTCATCATCATAATCGGACTCAGAACCAGAGGTGTACAAGAAACTATAGATCTTATCGTGCATTTCTTCCTCTAACTCTAGAGTTTTAAGCTTTTCAAGTCTGCAATTTGGTGCTATATGCCCAAATTTGCCACATTTATAACACTCTATCTTTGCGAGATCTCGCTTCGATCTATTCATGGTAAATCTATTAGATTTACGATGAGCTCTTCGCTCTTCCCGTTCTTCTCTAGATCATCGTCTAGACCTCTTTTTCCTATAATGTTTTTCGGGATTAGAGTCTCTAGAATCTTTATGTTTGGTCTGTTTTCCTGCATCTGGTAACCCAAACTGAACGCAAAAGTCTCCTAACTGAGATCTTTCTCTAAGGTTATCAATTTTTAGCTCCCTAGTGAGCTTTAATTCATTGCACAAATTAATACCTTCTTGAGTGCAAGCTCCTATAAGCTTACCATAGGTATAAGTTCTATAAGGAATAGCACCTTGTGAATTTCGTTGAGTTTTCTTAACCCTTTCTGCAAATAATGGGGGTAGGTCGTCTATAAACTTGGCTTTCCAGTGCTCAAGACCATTCTCTGGTAGTTCCATTACCCGACTTAGATAAGTATCTTTATACCATCAGAATTCTCCTAAATGTCTACATCGAAGACCATTAAGCAGGGAACGAACACTCTCATATTGATTGGTAAATCTACCATTAAAATGTTCGAGAATAGTTAAGACCAGGGTATAAACTGCGTCTTCTCTATTTTTTACTAAGGCAAATCCCAGGTTATCAATACCTTCATTAGCAGCCTTAGCATTAATTACAACAACTTTTGCTTCAGTACTCATATAATTATCCCACTAGCCTCTAAGTTGACTAGTAAAACCTGAAATTATCATCTTGCAAATAGTTCTATCTGTGTTATTAACACTTTTGCAAATAGTAGCATACATAAGCATTCTATGAACAAGTATAGTTAATTGTCTATCAGTTAAACCGTTGAGATTTCATTCATAAATCTCAGTTCCACTATAATAAGTATTAGTTTAGTTCCAATCACATTCCTTTATTAAGGACATCTTGAGGAGTCGGACGGGGATAATAATAAGTTTGCATACTAGGTTGATGAGCATAATTAACATTATTCTTTTTAGGATAACCACGAAGTTTATTAATTTCTAATTCAACTTGATTTTTAAATTCAAAATTGGTTTCCATCTCATCTGTAAAATCTTCAAATAAACTAATGGGTTTCACCCCAAATTGTGAAAACTTTTTATCAAGAGGATTTTCAAGATCATAAAGTGATTGAAAGATGAAATCATGAATCTCAGGAGGTCTTTGAATAGGTACATCAGGTTGTTTTGATGTAGAAGCCTGTTCAGAAGATTTTAAATCATTTTTAATCTGACTAATTAAAATTGTCAGATCATCCAACTTTTTAACGAGAGAACTAATATGTTCTCCTAGTTATTTTGTGAAATGAGATTATTAATCTCGTTAATACTTATCGTAGCAACATAATTTTCAATAAACTTTTGGAAAGCAGTGAAAGTAATACCTATATTATTAGGAAGTATAAATGGTGCCTGAGGCGGATAGACAACTTTAATAATATTACCTGCTTCATCTTTATAAGACCATTCAAGAACTTTGATGAATAAAAGTAAATAAGTGGTTATAAACCAAGGTACAAAGAACATAATATGATTATGCAAAACACAAGTTTCATAAAATTCTTGCGAAATATTATGCAAATCTTTCGTGCTATAAGTGTCAAAAAACCAAGTTTAAACTGGCTCCATTTATCACTTGCAAATTCGTTTTGAATATATTTTCTTGCCAGTGAACCTGGACTAAAATCGATTTGGTGTACATTCATCATTAAGTATCATTAAGATTGAAATCCATTCCGGATGCAGAAGGAATATCCTTATTAGAAATATCAGATGATTTATCATTTGGTTGAACAATATTTAATCGAGGATTAATTTTAATTTTATTTTTATCAGCAGATATGACAGAAGATAATGTATGCAAATAGACATCACAATATCGAGTTGGACCATAACCAGGGTCAATCGGCGAGATGTGTTGGATGACAAGTAATCTTCTATCAGAAGAGAATGAATGCCTATTATAAGGAACACTTTTTTCATCAAACTGAATACAAATCTTTCCATCAACATTTTGAGTAATATGAGAATATTCAGAATTAGTGATAGTAGCAGCCATCTGTTCTGGAGGTATAACAGAGTCTAAAGACCAAGTAGTAGGAAAATGAATTTCTTCCCATTTTATAAGTCTTCTAGTAGTGACCTTGGATTTAGCAAAATTAGTTTCTACTAGAATAGTTTGATCAGATGTATCATATAATTTACATCTAGGATTCAAAGTAGCAAGTAATTTGAAATAAATTCTATAAGATAAGCAAATTAATTCAGATACAGGTGCATAGTTATAACCATGTGTTTTAACATTTAAAGTTAAAGAATCTAATATATTAGAATCAGTCAAAGATAACTGCAAATTTGGCTGAGTATTAAAATAAACTGGACCATAGGCTACTGTAGATTCGATCGAACCCATCAAATATTGTCTAAAATTCAAATTTCTCGCATCGCGAAGAGCAGCTAAGAATGTCTCAGGTAACCCTTTAAGGGTTAGGGGTTTAAAAGCAATTTGAACCATGCTAATATGCAAGAACTTGTATTAATTTTTATAAACATCAATATCGCATTTATTCAACAAACGAATAGTCTGTTATTTGGGATAGGATACCTAATCCATTTCAAATATTTGTTCAAAGGTTTATAATATATAACTAACCTGGGAACACCGCGTTCTTTTTTAGCTGCATTATTGACATAAAATGCAGTACAAGACCAAGGAGATTTAGAAGGTTTTATCAAACCCTTTTGTAATAAATTATCAATTTCTTTCTTGCAGAATTTAACTAATTCGGCGTTCATCTGGAAAGGGCGTGATTTAGTAGGAATATCACCCTCAGAGAAATTATCTTCATCTGGAAGAGTCACAATATGCTTTTTTCGATTCCAGAAAGCACTAGGATGATCAACACAAATATCAATGGCCATTTGTTCGGAAAATAATTTAATTGTTTACTTCACTTTAGTAGATTTTTAAGTGTCGAATATATTCATACTAAATATTTCAAGTTGTAAACAATCAACATGCTTTTGTTTCATATTAATCAAAGCATTAATATAACGAGAAATAAGATCAGTGATAAAAGTATAACTAATATCTCTATCTTTATAAGTAGCAGAGAAACCCTTAGCTGTGATGCTGGTGAAAGGATAAATAGCATTATTAAATGGAGTTCCAAGTATAATCGGAGGGTATAATAGATTTTTAACCAAAAAAAAGAAATGCAGAATGCAGACTTTATTTTGGCAAATACGCATATTAGGCAATTTATAGTTTATATCTAAAGCATACCCAGAAAAACATTTGACCATATGAGTAGTTTAAAAAAAATATTTGGTAGGTACAAAACCTTCTTGAATACAACTAACATCAGCTCCACTATCTAATCATAGCAATATCAGTTATAGAGAAAGTATTATCAATTAATATGGTACACTTAACATACCATTTATGAGCTATAACAATCTGCATCATTCCTAAAAATATATTTTGTTTAGGATCAATATTAATAGATTTTGCAAGAGTATTTTCTTCAACAATATTTTTACCCTTGTTGTTAGCAGACTCAATCTGAGTAAGGCGGTGATCACAAATAATCTGATTTTGTTTAAGAGATTTGATCTCTTGTTTCAACTGTTGAATTTCTCCTTTTAGATCATCAAAAAAAGTATCACGAATAACAACATGCTGTTTAGAAAGTCTATTATTGACTTCAGATAAAGAATAAGGACTAGAATATTCAAACTCATTTTTTGATCGTTCAACAACATTAGATGAGTTAGCCTTATTATTAGCAGCAAGATGAATAATCTTTTCACACAACATGATATTAGTAACTTCTTTTAAAAGCTCTATCACATTATCAAAAGTAATAGTATTAATATTCATATCTTCAAATTGAGATTGTATTTTATAAAATTCATCATTTTCAGAAGACCAAATATCACCTCTACATTTACAAGCATCTATAGTCGCTGACTGAGTATTAGCAGATGTTTTAGGTTTATCAGTTTCGGAACCTGATTCAGAATAATCATCATAATCTAACTTAGAACCAGAGGTGTACAAGAAACTACAGATCTTATCGTGCATATCTTCCTCTAACTATAGAGTTTTAAGCTTTTCAAGCCAACAATTTGGTGCTATATGCCCAAATTTTCCACACTTGTAGCACTTAATCTTTGCGAGATCTCGCCTAGACCTATTCTTCGTAAATCTATTAGATTTACGATGAGTTTTTCAATATTCTCATTCTTCTCTAGGCCTTCTTCCAGATCTTCTTTTCCAATGAGATCTATCTGTATCAGATTTATTAGAATCTCTATGTTTGGTACCTTTTGCGGTAGTATCAGGTAATCCAAACTGGGTACAAAAGTCTCCTAGCTGAGATCTTTCTCTAAGCTTATTAATCTTAATCTGCCTAGACAACTTTAATTCATTGCACAAATTAATACCTTCTTGAATGGAGGCTCTTATAAGCTTACCATAATTATAAGTTCCATAAGGAATAATACCTTGCGAATTTCGAAGAGTTTTCTTAACTCTATCTGCAAATAATGGAGATAAGCCATCTATAAGCTTTGCTTTTCAATGCTCAAGACCGTTTTTCGGCAGTTCCATCACCCGACTTAGATAAGTATCTTTATACCATCGAAATTCACTTAAATGTCTACATCGAAGACCATTTAACAAAGAATGAACATTTTCATATTGATTGGTAAATCTACCATTAAAATGTTCGAGAATAGTCAGGACTAGGGTTTAAACTGTGTCTTCTCTATTTTTTACTAAGACAAAACCTAAGTTATCAACACCTTCATTAGCAACCTTAGTATTAATAACGACGGCTTTTGCCTCAGTACTCATATAATTATCCCACCAGCCTCTAAGTTGGCCAGTAAAACCTACAATTATCATCTTGCAAATAGTTCTATCGGTGTTGTTAACACTCTTACGAATAGTAGCATACATAAGCATTCTATGAACAAGTATAGTTAATTGCCTCTCAGTTAAACCGTCGAGGTTCCATTCATAAATCTCATTTCCACTATAAGAAGTATTAGTTTGGTTACAATCACGTTCCTCTATCAGAACATCTTGAGGGATCGGTCTGGGATAATAATACTTTTGCATACTAGGTTGCTGAGCATATTTAGTATTACCACTATTCTTTTTGGGATAACCACGAAGTTTATTAATTTCAAAATCAACTTGATTTTTAAAATCAAAAGTGGTTTTCATCTCATCCGCAAAATCTTCAGATAAACTAATAGGTTGAGCACCAAATTTTGAAAACTTTTAATCAAGAGGTTTTTCAAGATCATATAGGGGTTTAAAAATAGAATCTTGAATTTCAGGAGGTCTCTGAATATGCACATCCGACTGTTTTGACATAGAAGCCTGTTCAGAAGATTTTAAATAACTTTTAATCTGAACAATTAAAGTCTTCAAATCATCTAACTTTTTATCAAGAGAACTAATATGTTTGCCTAAAAGTTTCAATAAAGTCCTAAATAGTTGTTTTGAGAAATGAGATTATTAATCTTGTTAATGCTTACCGTGGCCACATCATTTTCAATAAACTTCTAAAAAGCAGTGAAAGTAATACCTGTATTATTAGGTAGTATAAACGATGCCTGAGGTGGATAAATAGCTTTAATGATATTACCTGATTCATCTTTATAGGATCGTTCAAGAACATTGATGAATAAAGGCAAATAAGTAATTATAAATCAGGGTATGAAAAACATAATATGATTATGTAAAGCACAAGTCTAATAAAATTCGTGAGAAATATTATATAAATCCTCCGCACTGTATGTGTCAAAAAACCAAGTTTTAAACTGGCTCCATTTATCACTTGCAAATTCATTTTGAATATATTTTCTTGCCAGTGAACCCAGACTAAAATCAATTTGATGTCCATTCATCATTAAGTATCATTAAGATTAAAATCCATTTCGGACGCAGAAGGAATATCCTTATAAAAAATATCAGATGATTTATCATTTGTTTGAACAATATTTAATCGAGGATTAATTTTAATTTTATTTTTATCAGCAGATATGACAGAAGTTAATGTATGCAAAGAAGCAGCACAATTTTGAGCTGGACCATAACCAGGGTCAATCGGTGAGATGTGTTGGATGGCAAGTAATCTTCTATCAGAACAAAATGAATGTCTATTATAAGGAACACTTTTTTGATTAAACTGAATACAAATCTTACCATCAGCAGTTTGAGTAATATGAGAATATTTTGAATTAGTGACAGCATCAGCCATCTATTCTGGAGGTATAACAGAGTCTAAAGTCCAAGTAGTAGGAAAATTAATTTCTTCCCATGTTATAGGTCTTCTAGTAGTGACCTAGGGTTTAGTAAAATTAGTTTCAACTAGTATTGTTTGATCATATATATCATATAACTTACATCTTGGGTTTAACGTAGCAAGCAGTTTAAAATAGATTCTATAAGATAAACAAATCAATTCAGATCCAGGCGCATAATTATAACCATGTGTTTTAAGATTTATAGTCAAAGCATCAAGAATATTAGAATCAGTCAAAGATAACTGCAAGTTAGGTTGAGTATTGAAATATACTGGGCCATAAGCTACCATAGATTCAATCGAACCCATCAAAGATTGTTGAAAATTTAAATTTCGAGCATCACGAAGAGCAGCTAAAAATGTTTCTGGTAACCCTTTAAGAGTTAACGACTTAAAAGCGATCTGTACCATGCCAATATGTAAGAATTTATATTGATATTTTTATAATTCAATATCGCTCTTATTTAACAAACGAATAGTTTGTTCAGATGAATTGAACGCCAAAGATTGCTCAGTAGTTTTTATCAACTATTTATTAGAGATCTTATCAAACCAACCATAATCATATATGGTTTTTATCTCAACTTTCGGAATAGTCCATTTGTTTAACAAATCAAGGTTTTGAGGTATATCTACCTCTTCCAATCGAGTACTTTTAGTACTAGTATCTCCTAAATCCATTATTAAGAGAATACATCAATAATGGTTATTGATGCAGAAATAACAGCAACATTTTCCAAACCTTAAACCCTCATAACTCTCTCATCTTTCATCCGAATTAGGCGATTCAAAGTGCGGGAGCTTCGTATGTTTGGTGGCTTCACTGTAGAATGTTCAGAAGTTGTCGGATTACGCATAGTTCGAGGTAAATTTTGCGATAAACCTGACTGCTGTACCCTTTTTCGAGATTTTTGTTTTTGGCATCCTTGTTTTGGTCATATCTCACTCATTTTAGCTCAGTTTTGGGTGATTCGAAGTCCTACATGTTCAAAATTGTCTTGTCTTCAGTGTAGAGTATTCAAAGAGTGCTGGGCACCATTAGATTCTTGTAGATTTTGAGTTTAGACTGCTATAGGTTTTCTTTTAGTTGATTAAAGTGTGATTTTCTTGCTTGTTGGTTTTTGCTGAGTTTTGATCCCCAAATTGTGTTCCATTTTGGAAAACAAGTTTGGGGTGCTGTTTAGGGTCTTTGTGCGGGTCCCACGATTCCCATTTTGACTCCAAAATTGACCCATCTCCGTTTGTTGTGATTTTGGTGTATAAACGACCGTAATAACGTTGTGACTCTATTTTTGATAGCGGGGCAGCGTTTCGAGGCCGTTCGGAAAGGGAAAGCTCCGGAGAAGTAAATTTGGAGCGCGTGTGATCGGCCTACAGGTAGGCTACAATTTCCCTCTGCTAGATTGAGCTCGAGAATGTGAATGCATGTGGATTAGTTGGGGTTTGGGTTGGTGCTTAAAGATCATGTTTTCGGCTTATTTCGAGAATTATAACTGTGAGCATGCTTTGTGTTGTTAATTGACCCTCATCGCTATATGAAGTGCTTGCATGCTTAATTACTGTTTATTTGAAGCATGTTGGGCCTTAGTTTAGATTTGACTAGGGCTTGCCTTAGAAATACATGATTCAGATTCGATAGGCCTTAGTTTTACCCCGACGTCGCTCGGCCAGCTTAGATCCCTGTAGACTGGTATAGCAGACTTTAGTCTGATAGTTTGGGCCTTAGCTAGGCGATACGCTTTCTCCGACTATAGTTATCCTTATTTTCCCCGATGTTACGGCTTCACGAGTTACGTCGATGACACTAATTCTGCTTCGCGACTTGAATTTGATTTTCGATTTGGTTCCAAGGACTTACATTGATTGGGTAAGTGTGGAAGGCATTCCACAGACATTTATGAGCGTGGATCGATTAGGACTCTTTCAGCAGCTACATTGGCACCTTTATAGAGCATCCAGTTTAAAGTCCGACCTCTATTGCCCAGACTTATATGGAGCATCCGGTTTAAGGTTCGACCTCTATTGCCCAGATACTTATATGGAGCATCCGGTTTAAGGTCCGGCCTCTATTGCCCAGATACTTATATAGAGCATCCGGTTAGAGTTCCGGCCTCAGACACTTGATACTTGTGATTGGTTACTTGGGTACTTCTGGTGAGCATTCGGTTTGAGGTCCGGCCTCCGTACTGTCAGATTCTACTAATTGAGGTTGAGGTTCTGGTTCGATGTTCTCCGTTCTTGGGTTCTTATATGCAATTCTCTTTATTTATAGTTATTTTGTGTACTCGTCGGACTTATGGGGGTCCGTTCGGGTTTTTATTTAACTTGCGCACGAGTGTACCTTCTGAGCTTATGGGGTCCCAGTTAGGTGTAGTTAGCTTATAGATTACTTTAGTTAGTTCTTTATACACTCGTGTGCATTCAATTGTTAGTTAGATTTTCATTCTTGACTTCGGTTTGTGTTATTCCTTATTTTCATATTGCCTTTACTTTTCAAGTTTAGTCAGCCTATGATGCCTACTGGGTACCTATTGTTTTGGTACTCATGCTACGCTCTGCATCTGATTCGTGATGCAGGTCCGAGCACTAGTGGCCAGCATTGATCCAGTTTGGAGTAGTCTGATCCAGAGACGGGGGTGAGCACATGTTGTTTTGTACTATTTCAGTGTCCATCTATGTATATAGACTTGTCTTTTACCTTTCGAGACAGTCCAGTCTCTGTGGTCCACTTTTGGGACTTGTACTCGTTTTGTTAGTAGCTCTGTACTAGTGACTTCCAGGTTCTGGGAGGGATCTTTATTTGTATATATGTTTTGGTTTGCTTTCGCCTGTTTATGTTGTTATCTTAAATTTTGTCTAATCTTGTTTAGTTTCTGCCCTCAGACCCATTACTTGTTGTTCCGGGTTACGAGTTGGCTTACCTACTGGTGGGTTATAGTTGGTGCCTTCATGATTCGACGAATCGGGTCATGACAATAATAATAATAATAACCTCTGGCTGTTTTGACGTAGAAGCCTGTTCAGAAGATTGTTCATAAGATTTTAAATCACTTTTAATCTGAACAATTAAAGTATTCAAATCATCTAATTTTTTATCAAGGGAATTAATATGTTCGCCTAAAACGTTCACATAAAGTCCTAAATAGTTGTTTTGAGAAATGAGATTATTAATCTCGTTAATGTTTACCGTAGCCACATTATTTTCAATAAACTTTTGAAAGGCAGTGAAAGTAATACCTGTATTATTAGGTAGTATAAACGGTGCCTGAGGGGGATAAATAGCTTTGATAATATTACCTGATTCATCTTTATAAGATTGTTCAAGAACATTGATGAATAAAGGCAAATAAGTGGTTATAAACTAGGGTACGAAGAACATAATATGATTATGTAAAGCACAATTTTCATAAAATTCTTGAGAAATATTATGTAAATCCTCTGCACTGTATGTGTCAAAAAACCAATTTTTAAACTAGCTCCACTTATCACTTGCAAATTCATTTTGAATATATTTTATTGCGAGTGAGCCTGGACTAAAATCAATTTGATGTACATTCATCATTAAGTATAGTTAAGGTTGAAATCCATTTCGGATACAGAATAAATATCCTTATCAGAAATATCAGATGATTTATCATTTGTCTGAACAATATTTAATCGAGGATCAATTTTAATTTTATTTTTATCAGCAGATATGACAGAAGATAATGTATGCAAAGAAGAAGAACGATTTCGAGTTGGATCATAATCAGGGTCAATCGGCGAGATGTGTTGGATGGCAAGTAATCTTCTATCAGAAGAGAAAGAATGTCTATTATAAGGAACAGTTTTTTCATTGAACTGAATACAATTTTTTCCATCAGTATTTTGAGTAATATGAGAATATTTTTTCCATCAATATTTGAGTAATATGAGAATATTCAGAATTAGTGACAGCAGCAGTCATCAAATTAGTGACATCAGCAATCATCTGTTCTGGAGGTATAACAGAGTCTGAAGTCCAAGTGGTAGGGGAATTAATTTCTTCCTATTTTATAGGTCTTCCAGTAGTGACCTTGGATTTAGCAAAATTAGTTTCTACTAAAATTATTTGATCACATGTATCATATAATTTACATCTAGGATTCAAGGTAACAAGAAATTTGAAATAGATTCTATAAGATAAACAAATTAATTCAGATCCAGGTGCATAATTATAACCATGCGTTTTAACATTCAAAGTTAAAGCATCTAATATATTAGAATCAATCAAAGATAACTACAAATTAAGTTAAGTACTAAAATATACTGGGCCATAGGTTACAGTAGATTCAATTGAACCCATCAAAAATTGTTGAAAGTTTAAATTTCGAGCATCACGAAGAGTAGCTAAGAATGTTTCTGGTAACCCTTTAAGATTTAATGGTTTAAAAGCAATCTGAAGCATGCCAATATGCAATAATTTATATTGAGATTTATATAAATCAATATCGCGTTTATTTAACAAGCTAATAGTTTGTTCAGATGAATTTAACGCTAAAGATTACTCTGTAGTTTTTATCAACTATTTATTACAGATCTTATCAAATCAACCATAGTCATAAATACTTTTTATATTAACTTTTGGAATAGTCCATTTGTTTAACAAATCAAGATTTTGAGGTATATCTACCTCTTTCAATTGTGTACTTTTAGTACTAGTATCTCCTAAATCCATGATTAAGAGAATATATCTATGCCGAAATACTTCACCTTAATTTCATATTTACCATGAAAGTTCCTAAGCTCTGATACCAATGAAACCAGGATCTAAGACAACGGGCAGTAGTCCGCGCGGTCATCTTCAATCTAGCTTGTTAACATCCGAATTCAAGGAAGAAAATCCGAATCAAAATACATACAAATTTTTATATAGTTCAATGACAGTATGGAATGATCTAATCCTTTTACCCAAGCAAAGGATCTGTCGAGATTCAAATATGTATTGTTAGTGAGCCCATGTGTCTAGCAGTTCTAACCGGATATAAGGCACCCTTTTACTCTTTATTGGGTTAAGACCACGACAGGCTAGACGGAGTCAGTAAGACAAAGCTACTAACTTATTGTATTGAATCTGGCTGTACCACCATCTCAGAACTAAGTCAAGAAACCATATATAAATTTATGCATTATTTAGATAAAGTCTAGATCTTTCATGATAAATATAAAATCGAAGATAGAGTTTCAGCATAGATATAATTCTTTAGCCGGACATAGTCACGGCTTAGATCGGAGGTTAATAAAAGAAATAAGAGAAAAGCATAAGGAAATACCTTGTTGTTACCAGAAAACACTCTTTATTAATAACTCCGGCCAAAGTCCGGCAAGCTTAAGCAAACTTTTTACAAAAGAAGAAACTTAGAGAGAGAAACTAAAGGAGAGAAGGTGGTTCTAAAACCTGCCTTCTTCTAAAAAAAAACAAACTTGTTTATAAAAACTAAAAAGTATCTAGGAATAGTAGTAAAGGGTCCCCTATGTGGGTCCTAAAAACAGTATATCTACTGTTGCAACAGTGTTTCTACTGTTGATCATGCTTATCCGCTAAATCTTATTTTTGAGCTTTGAAAGGAAGTCTTCTGCTTTCTTCAGTGTATGTTCTGAGACTGGTCCTTTCGATTCATATGGCTGGGCCTCGTGAGTATAGTCACTTGTTTCACTTCGCATAGATGAGTCTGATTTTACGTAGTGCGTTATATTAAAGAGTAGATTTTTCTTGAATTCTTCTACATAATTATTAATCATTTCATTTTGATCATTTTCATCTTGGTTAGAAATATTTCTAGCCATATGTCTAACTGAAGTGTTAGTAATTATTCCTTTATGAGGAATTGATTTATAATCTTGAATTGTCTTGGAAATTAAGTCCAACAGTTCTTGTCAATATAAGGACTTTGTTTGGGGATACTTATTCATTAATTTATCCAAAAAATTGTTGTAATTGGTCCGATATAAACAGGGGATTTATTCTTCTGTGAAATCCATTTCTGGAGCCTATTTATGAATCCAAGGAATAGAAAATTCTATAAAGAAATATATCTGTTCGATTTGTTGCATATAACAAATGTGTTCTTGGTGATATAGATTGTTAAAGTCCGGAGAAACCTTAACCCATTCTCTGTATAACTTGAGAAACGGATCGGGTAAGATTTTTATCGTTGGCCCGTGGTATGACCACCAGTTTAGAAACCAATTTGGAAGAGGATTAGCAAATATCTTTGCACATACTTTAATGAACTAAGTATATTTGTGTCTCTCATTATTATAATATAAAACTTAATTAAAAGCTTGAATATAGTCCCAATATGTAAATTTCATAGGGACTTTGTTAAGGCTAAACTGCCTTTCTATCATCGAGGAAATTCCGCAATCTAGACGAATGTCTAGAGAAGAATGAGAAGAGAGAAGAGCTCATCATAAATCTAGTATATTTACAAAAAATAGGTTTAGGCGAGATCTCGCTAAGATTAAGTGCTACAAGTGTGGAAAATTTGGACATATAGCACCCAATTATAGGCTTGATAAGCTTAAAACTCTACAGTTAGAGGAAGATTTGCATGATAAGATCTATAGTTTGTTGTACACCTCTGGTTCTGAGTCCGATTATGACGATTATTCCGAATCAGGTTCTGAAGCTGATAAACCTGAAACATCTGGTAATACTCAGCCAACAACTATAGATGCTTGTAAATGTAGAGGTGATATTTGCTCTTGTGAACATGATGAATTTTATAAATTACAATCTCAATTTGAAGATATGAATATTAATACTATTACTTTCGATAATGTGATAGAACTTTTAAAAGAAGTTACTGATAACACGTTGCGTAAAAAGATTATTCAGCTTGCAACTAATAATAAGGCTAGCTCATCTAATATTATTGAAAAATAAAAAAATGAGTTCGAATATTCTGCTCCTTATTCTTTATCTGAAGTCAATAATAGACTTTCTAAATAGCATATTGTTATTCATGATACTTCTTTTGATGACCTAAAAGGAGAAATTGAACAACTGAAACAAGAGATCAAATCTCTTAAACAAAATAAAATTATTTGTGATCACCGCCTTACTCAGATTGAGGCTACTAACAACAATGGTAAAAGTATTGTTGAAGAAAAAGAAAATACACTTGCAAAATCTATTAATATTGATCCTAGACAAAATATATTTTTAGGAATGGTACAGATTGTTACCGCTCATAAATGGTATATTAAGTACACCATATTAATTGATAATACTTTCTCTATAACTGATATTGCTATGATAGATAGTGGAGCTGATGTTTGTTGTATTCAAGAAGGTCTTGTACCTACTAAATATTTTGAAAAAACCACTCATATGGTAAGATCGGCTTCAGGGCATGCTTTAGATATAAAGTAATTTGCCTAATTCACGTATTTTCCAAAATAAAGTTTGTGTTCCGCACTTCTTTTTTTTGGTCAAGAATCAGTTATACCCGCCGATTTACTTGGCACCCCTTTTATAAATGCTCTCTATTCTTTTACCAACATAAATGCTAAAGGTTTTTCTGCTACTTATAAAGAGCAAGACATTAGTTATACTTTTGTCACTGATCTTATTTCTTGTGATATTAATGCTCTAATTAATATGAAACAAAAGCATGTAGATTTCTTACAACTTGAATTATTTAGTATGAATTTATTCGATACTTTGAGATCAACCAAAGTACAAGAAAAAATTAAATTAATATCCAAACAGATGGCCATTGATATTTGTGCTGATCATCCTAGTTCCTTTTGGAATCGAAAAAGGCACATTGTTACTCTTCCTTATGAAGATACTTTCACTGAGGAAGATATTCCTACAAAATCATGTCCTTGTCAAATGAATGCTGAATTAGTTGAATTTTGCAAGAAAGAAATTGATAATTTATTACAAAAAGGTTTAATTAAGCCTTCAAAATCTCCTTGATCATGCACTGCATTTTATGTCAACAATGCAGCTGAAAAGGAACGTGGTATTCCCAGGTTAGTAATAAATTATAAGCATTAAATAAATATTTAAAATGGATTTCGTATCTTATTCCAAACAAAAAGGATTTGCTTTCTAGATTATACGACGCCAATATATTTTCTAAATTTGATTTAAAATCAGGTTATTGGCAGATTCAAATATATAAAGAACACACTTATAGAACTGCATTTAATGTTCCGTTTGGACAATACAAATGGAATGTTATGCCATTTGATTTGAAAAACGCTCCTTTTGAATTCCAGAAAATTATGAATGATATTTTTAACCCATACTTGGAGTTTATCATTGTTTATATTGATGATATCTTAGTTTATTCAAAGACTCTTGAGATGCACGTCAAACATTTAAACATTTTCAAGAAAATAGTTATATAAAATGGTTTGGTAATTTCTAAACCAAAATGAGTTTATTCCAAACTGAAGTCAGATTTTTAGGACATCTTATATGCCAGGGTAAGATTACCCCAATTCAACGATCAATTGATTTTGCTTCAAAATTTCCTGATGTTATTACAGATAGGACACAACTGCAGAGATTCTTGGGAAGTTTAAATTATATTTCCCCTTTTTACAAGAATTTATCTCGTGATGTAGCCCCGTTATACGGCAGGTTAAAGAAAAATCATAAAACTCCATGGACTGATAGTCTCACCAATTTGGTAAAAAATATCAAGATTCAGGTTAAATCTTTACCGTGTTTAACTATTGCTAACCCTACGTGGCAAAAGATAGTCGAGGCAGATGCGTCTAAAATAGGATATGGAGGAATTCTAAAACAAATTAATCCTCATGATAAAACTGAGTATTTAATTCGATTTCATTCAGGAAAATGGAACGAGGCTCAGAAAAAATAAGCTACGGTGGCTTATGAAATGTTAGCCATCGTTAAATGTGTTTTAAAATTTCAAGACGATTTATATAATCAAAAGTTTCTTATTAACACTAATGCTCAATCAGTCAAATTATGTTTGATAAAGATTTTAAGCATGATGCTTCAAAATTGATGTTAGCCAGATGGCAAGCACAGCTAGCACCTTTTAATTTTGAAATTCTATATAAGAAAGGAAGTGATAACTCTCTCCCAGACTTCCTATCTAGAGAATATATTCAAAATGAGTGACAATATTAGCAACTCAGAAAATGGTGATGTTCCCATCTCCCTTTTCTTTACAGAAAAAAGATTGATTACACTATTAAAAGTTCTTCCTCTAAATCGAGATATGAAAGAACTAATCTGCTGAAAAATTATAGATGGAATGGTGATGAACCTTTTCCTATTAATGGAAGAATCTAATACTTATTATGATGTTTATTGGGAATAAATCTCAATGTTTTGTTTGTAGGATGGAACCCTCTTGGGTAATTAAGGGTTGAGGAAAGGGAAATAACCCACGAGGAAGGGGAAGATATTCCCCAGGTTCATCAAGATCGTCCTACGGATCTTCATCCGATGCTCCAATTATACAGAAAGGAGGAATGAGTTTATTCAATTTAAACTCAAGAGCCCAAGAGGTAGCTTCATCAGTACATCTAGAAGATATTCCAGAAGATAGTCCATTATATGCTCAACTACAGGCATATTTATCACAAAAGAAAAGTAATATTTTTGCCTCAATAGCTAAAGATGATGTTGATGATATCAAATCATACGAAAAGGTAGAAAAAAGGGAAATAATATTTCTCTTAGAAAACTCGGAGATCCAAAGAAAAGAAGAACCATGGAAAATATTCCAACGGTATTTACTTAATGGACTTTATTTCCCGGGTGAGTCATACAAAACTCGGTCATGTTATGAAACCCTACTGATAAGCACATGTGTTGAATTTCAGCACTTTTCAGGTTATAATACAAGTTAGAATGTTTATAACTTCTCCAAAATGATTATAAAACAAATCATTTCTGTTGAAGATTGGGTATTTCCTCGATGACAGAAAGACAGTTTAGCCTTAACAAAGTCCCTATGAAATTTACGTATTGGGACTATATTCAGGCTTTTAATAAAGTTCAATATTATAATAACGAGAGACACAAACATACTTGGTTCATTAAAGTATGTGCATAGATATTTGCTAATCCTCTTCCAAATTGGTTTCTAAACTGGTGGTCATACCACGGGCCAACGATAAAAATCTTGCCCGATCCGTTTCTCAAGTTATACAGAGAATGGGTTAAGGTTTCTCCAGACCTTAACAATCTATATCACCAAGAACACATTTGTTATATGCAACAAATCGAACAGATATATTTCTTTATAGAATTTTCTGTTCCCTGAATTCATAAATGGGCTCTAGAAGTGGATTTCACTGAAGAACAAATCCCCTGTTTATATCGAACCTATTACAACAATTTTTGGGATAAATTAATGAAGAAGGATCCCCCAAACAAAGTCCTTATACGGAAAAGAACTGTTGGACTTAATTTCCAAGACAATTCAAGATTATACATCAATTCCTCATAAAGGAATAATTGCTGACACTTCAGTTAGACATATGGCTAGAAATTTTTTTAACCATGATGAAGATGATCAAAATTAAATGATTAATAATTATTTAGAAGAAGTCAAGAATAATCTTCTCCTTAATATAACGCACTACGCAAAATCAAACTCATCTATGCGAAGTGAAACAAGTGACGATACTCACGAGGCCCAGCCATATGAATCGGATGGACTAGTCTCAGAAGATACACTGAAGAAAGAAGAAGATTTCCTTTCAAAGCTCAAAAAAAAAATTTAGCGGATAAGCATGATCAACAGTAGAAACATTGTTGCAACAATAGATATACTGTTTCTAGGACCCACATAGGGGACCCTTAAATACTATTCCTAGATTCTTTTTAGTTTCTATAAATAAATTTATTTTGTTTTAGAAGAAGGCAAGTTTTAGAACCACCTTCTCTCCTTTAGTTTCTCTCTCTAAGTTTCTTCTTTTGTAAAAGTTTGTGTAGGCTTGCCGGACTTTGATCAGAGTTATTAATAAAGAGTGTTGTTTGGTAATGACAAGGTATTTCCTTATTCTTTTCTCTTATTTCTTTTATTAACCTTCGATCTAAGCCGTGACTATGTCCGGCTAAAGAATTATATCTATGCCGGAAAGCTAGCTTTGAATTTATATTTATCATGAAAGATCTAAACTTTATCTAAATATGCATAAATTTATATATGGTTTCTTGACTTGGTTCCAAGATGGTGGTACAGTCAGATTCAATACAATAAGTTAGTGGCTTTGTCCTAGTGACTCCGTCTAGCCAGCCGTGATCTCAGCCCAATAAAGAATAAAAGGGTGCCTTATACCCGATTAGAACTGCTAGACACATGGGCTCACTAACAATACGTATTTGAATCTCGACAGATCCTTTGCTTGGGTAAAAGGATTAGATCCTTCCATACAGTCATTAAACTATATAAAAATTTGTATGTATTTCGATTCGGATTTTCTTCCTTGAATTTGGATGTTAACAAGCTAGATTGCAGATGACCGCGTGGAATACCGCTCGTCTTTTGAGATCCTGGTTTCGTTTATTATTATTATTATTTTTATTATTATTATTATTATAATTATTATTAGTATTATTAGTATTCTTATTATTACTATTACTATTACTATTAATATTAATATTATTATTATTATTATTATTATTATTATTACTAATATTACTATTACTACTACTTTATTATTATTATTATTATTATTATTATTATCACCTTTTTATT
>JAJOOH010002901.1:0-18102 GCA_029582605.1 Solanum gracilifrons
GTGGGAGTGGGAGTGGGGGGAGAGTCCAATATGATGCTATAATTGTATGCCGTGACTTGCTTAAGCAAACCAATGTTTTATCACAAACGAAAAGTGCCAAGGTCTGCTATAAAGCACATCCAAAAAGCACATGGTTTTACAAAGAAAGTTGTAAATGAAGAGAAAATGATGAATGCGTGAACAGGGTTTCGCTATTAGTAGATTAGCAGTTGAGTTCACTTTCTTATTCCAACTCCTAGCAAAATAATAACCATACCAGAAAAGTTAAACCCAATTTTATTTTCTCTCTTTGTATCTTGCCCCCTCTTATTTTCTCATTGATTTGTCAGTGGCTGCCAGACCTCTGACTAGATTGGCCCCTGTTATACTACGGCAGTGACCTTGACAATCTTTCTTTACAGGAGCTCTCCTGATGGGCTGTGCTGCCAAATATAGTGTATTTATCATTGACTGAATTCCCAAAATGCGGTTGTAGATCTGGGTTATGCTGATTTTTTGAAGCCTAGTCAGTCATCGGTTACTTTGCATTTCTGAATGGAGAGTGTCAATTGGAAGCATATCATGTCAGCTCGGACTACGGGGATATCAAAAAGGAAGTGAGACTGGAGGCATAGATAAATGGCTGATTTAGAGAGCTAAGGGAGCTTTCAGGAGGGAAAGAGAAGAATAAATGGGCAGGAAATAGCAGCTGTAAGTGCAGGAAGTTGAGATGGTAGAGGTAGTGATAGGCTGATAGCATCTGAAAATGGGCAACAGTAGAGACAACATTGGTGACAGCATTGAAGAAACCAATGGGAGGAGAATTGGGTATAAAAGAAAGGACGAGGGGTGTGTTTGGTATGAAGGAAAATGTTTTCCTTGAAAATGCTTTTTTGGAAAATGTTTTCCAGTTTAATTTTAGAAGGAAATATTTATTAAAGCTTGATAATAATATCAGCAAATTGGATAGCACTTCTATTTAGAAAATCTAATGAAACTTTTGAGTGTTAAAGATTGATAATAAACTCTAAATAAGAGTTGGAATAGTTGCAAAGGATTTTCAGCTTTTTGATGGAATAAGTTTTCCTCAAAAATTTTTTTTTTTTTTTAAACTGGTAAGATTGTATTCTTCAGCATTAAGGGCATGCTGGTCACCACCAAAAAGTGTTAGTTACAAGCTTCCTATCAAATCTACAATTTGTTCTGTATCTACTATACACAACTGTTTACACCAAAAAAGTAAGGATACTATACAATTCCATTTGACCTTGTGAATGGAATTGGATCTATTTTCAAAACATCTACCATTCCTTTCCTTCCAAACTGACCACCATATACATGATGGTATTAACCTCCACCATCTCCTCTGACTCTTGCTGCCTCCTCTCCTTACCCAGCTCTTTTTCTAGGAATCAAACACCAAACAATGACTTCCTTGTGGATAAAATTTTATTGGAAAAAGATTACCGACATGTTAGAGACACCTACATCATATTCCTTTTAATGTCTTGGTGGCTATTTATTGGATTAAAAAAAGTGGGAAGAATTTTAGCAAACTAATGTGTGTTGTGTGCATGCACGTGTGTGTGTGTGTGTGTGTGTAGAGAGAATAATGCAGGAGAAAATAACTACAAACCAAACAACAATTATATGGACAAAGAAACTGAAAAAGTAAAATTCAGTGAAAATAGTGTAACCTCAAACGTTTGAGTAATGGTAACTTCCTATCAAAATAAAATATGTTTATCAACAATGAGCAATCATCCTTGATCAAAATTAAAACCAAAAGGAATAACGGAAGAGAAAAGAGTTGGAAAATCTTAACTTATCCAAAAAAAAAGAAAAGAGAAGAAACTGGAGTTGGAGAATCTAGTAAATATAGTACAATGTACATTGAGATACATATTTTAAAAAAACAGTGGTGGTCGAGCCAACTTGTGCGCACTTCAACTATTCCTCTAGGTTCCTGCCACACCAGTATAGGTACCAAATAACTCTTCCTACCAAGACTTAGATAGGTGGGAAGATATCACCTGGTGTTTTTTGTCTTTGCTAGGAT
Organism: Solanum gracilifrons; assembly: GCA_029582605.1. NCBI lineage: Eukaryota > Viridiplantae > Streptophyta > Magnoliopsida > Solanales > Solanaceae > Solanum > Solanum gracilifrons. Next base: position 2,039 of record JAJOOH010002901.1, read on the forward strand.
TTGAACCTGGTCTCCAAGGTTTGCACCCATCTCATTGACCACTACGCTACACCTTTAGTGCTAGTCACATTGCGATATACACAAGGATAACATGAAAGAAAATTCAGATTAAACTAATATTGGTAAGGAGCAGACAGCACTAATCTAAGTCAACTTAGGAGCATAGTTTATTGATCAAGGATTAGGAGCAAAGTTATAGCAGGCCATTGCCGGAAAGGGATGTAAGCAGGTTGTAGTTGAAGAGTGTGGAAACTAGCTATCAATATGATTTAAGGAGATCAGGAAGTAGTGTGAAATTTAATAGTAGAGTAGGCAACTTCCTATTATCGTCGGATGGCTGGGTGGACATCTTGTTGGCGGCATCGGTGCATGCTCGATGTATTCAGGTGGTTCCTGGACTATTTTCTAACAAAGTTACCAAGAAAAGATAAAACTAATGGCATCTTCTTCAAAAGCAAGATACCATGATCATAAGAAGAGTGGAGATAGATGATATAATAGCCTGGATCCTTGCACCAGTAAAAAGGTGCACATGGACAATGTAGAGAAATAATACATCCCAAAAGGGGCACAGATCATGTAGCGGAACACTATTTATCTAGAATTATAAAGGACACTTTCTTTAGGTTAAGATATAACATCTCGTGATTGTTGCAGTCACAAAATTATTGAAATGACAGTTTACTGCACTAAGCTGTGAAATGCAAAACTCAAGGAAGAAGAACAAGATCAAAGGACAGAAGTAGTTAGGCCATACTTGTGGTAAGCTGAAGGCTGTGCTATTATCACCCATTATGGCTAAAGAATCTCGAATTTGATTCACCTGAAACCATGCATTACAATCAAAACTAATCCATTTAGTCAAGTTTCTTCATCATGTGCAGAACTCAAGAGTACAACAAAGAGCACCTGATCAATATTTTTATCACCTGTGGTAACAGAAAAGGCAACCATAGTTAGCATATACTAGGCTTCATAGTTATTTATTAAGCATGCATATAAAGGTAATTGAACTAACCATTGCTATTAGGGACACGTCTTAGAGCTTCATCAACCATTTCTTGCACAGATTTTCCTTCTGTAAAAGGTACAAGCTCAGAGAAATTACAACAGAAGGAACAGAAACAAAAGCATTTTGTTATTAGATGGAAGAGTACTGCGAAAACTCTTGTGATAATTGTACATTAAGCAGCTAATATTAAGCACTTCAGTTCATTTTGTTCATTTACATCCCCAAGTCCATAAAGGATGTCACATTCACAAATGTCAAGCAATTGCACTTAAGAAGTTTTGAGGCATCATTTCCCTACTTACGCAGAAAATCACGTTGGATGAGCCATAGTAGCTTTGCAGGTTCAAACGCAACATCTTGCCCCTACACAACATCCATCAACTGAGCATGTCATATAACTTGTTAAGTAACTCTTCTTTCGCTGCCCCTTTCAATGAGGCAGATATATAATAGGCTTCATGACTCCAAAAATGCTTACCTTTACTCTGGCCACAAGGAGAGAAGAGATACAAGGATGAAACAACAGAGAGTCAGAAAAGAAGCAGAGAGAATGAGAAGCTGAACAAGAAACCAAAGGTCAAACATAAACTAGAAACTTTTGAAACAACTAGTTAGAGTTGAACCTTCCATAGAACTCCTCCGCAAGTTCAACTGCGAATGACAGCCGGGATATGTCAGCTTCACGTATCTAAAACATACAACACAACGCAAAAAAAAAATATATGATTAGGGAGAGCCCTTATACATTAAAGAAAATAGGGCAGGAAATAAGTTACCACTCTCAGGGCTAAAGCTTTAACCATATTAGGATGACTTAACAGTTGTCCGACCAATATGTAGACAAGAATAGGCAGAGCAACAACTGATTTTTATACAAATGGGTAGTCAACCATTACATTTGTTGGTTATCTTCTACCACTTGCTCGCCACTTGTGTGATTAAATGAGCTTAAAGAAAATTTCTACATGATAGCAGTTATATTTTGCTCACTCTTTATAACACGACTCTTCATCAATTAATGTTGTGCATCACCTATTTACCTTGGATAACTCCAACATTGGAGTAAAATGTCAACATTATATACTTCAATATATTGTTTGTACTTGTCAAAAGAACAAAGAAATGCAAATTCCACACAACCCATCTCTAGTTTATTAGTAAGTAAAAATTGCATTTTTCATCCATGTATAATTGGGTTAAGTCCCCATGCTGACATGTTTCCCAATTAGCACATGAGACCTTCAATTATTATTCAATTAGATGGTGGTGTCCAGACCAACTTGCATGCACTTCAACTATTTTATCGTATAGCAGCTACCTCCCACCAGTGTAAGTACCGAGTAAGTCGACCACTAAGGCTTAGACAGATGAAAAGAAATCACCTAATACTTTTTTTGCCTCAGCTAGGATTTGAAAAATATAAAAGTAAGAATAATCAATCATTTGGGTGGTGAGGTTTTCTATTTCTATCTTGACTAGTAATATCAAGACAACATTAATAGCGCATTTAGTTAGTAGAGTGTATGGTTATTCTCATTCACCATGTTGGCGTGTTCTCCACTTAACACATGCAGATGTGGAGCCATGAGATTTAGTTTATGGGTTCTGAATCCAGTGTTGTCAAAGGCACACCAAAAGTGCATTTAAGCCCCGAAGTTAGGCTCTAAATAGGTTGAATGCTTCACATCGCTTAATGTGCTATTTAGTATTATCTTCAAGGCTCTCAGGCATACTTTTCCTTGCCAATGAGCCTCTTCCAAAGAGGCGGTACTAAACCATTGACATTTGGACAAAACATATATATTTGTATTTTTTTTCTCCCTTTGCGTCTTTTTTCTTTAAAGCTCACGTTTTATTCGCACTTGAAGCCCCAACAGACCTTAGAGCTTGTTTGTGCATTTTTCTTTCAGTAACACTGTCTGAATCACAATTCTTTCTGTTTACTGGATTCTAAATAGATTATTTGTTCATATTAAATGAATTTTTCAATGCAAATACAGGGTTTGAGACCTAAGCTATTGGATTTATCGAACCCATAACAGCAATCCTGAATGGGATTTTTCGCATAGAACTAGTAGTATCGACAAGAGGCCACATCACTAGCTGAACTTTTCTCAGGTAGGGTAGGCTTGCTTGGAGTCAGAAGTCATATTCTTCCTAACCAAATAAGCTCTTTTGCAAAGCTCATCGCAGTCAAAGCAAGACTTACGACAACAATCACACCTCACCAGGGGCAGGGACCAGACTGCCCCTGAGCACATGACACCTTCAATTATTTTTGCCACACATTTTCAGGACTTCCTTGCTCAAAAAACAAAAAAAGAAGTAAATAAATACTCATTTGGGTGTTTAGGTTTGTGATCATTAATCTTTCAGTTTCCGCCTTATGAGATCCTGAAAGCACACACTGAAAACGAACAAAAGTATTATATGTTTAAGAAAACATGAGGACTAAATCGCACTAATGCTATAACACAAATGGAAACCAGAAGTTTGCCACATTAGCATGTTAAATCATAAAATGTTATCAGCAGATGATAGAAGCATCAGTTGCTGTCAAGTTCTATTCCATTATCTCAATCACAGTATGAGTCAGAAGAATCACTACACATGAACAAAAGAGCTTATCAGAGGAAAATGAGGAGTATTATTCTCTATTACAGTAACTGTTGTATAAGAGCTGATCATTTCAGGTAAGACAGTATCCACCCTCAATAGGTACATCTAAAGCATTAAGTTCATTCATGTGTATAATATTTCACTCCAACAAAGTTTGCTGGCAATGGTTTTACTGTCAAAATTATTTCAGCATCACTGAATAAGAAACCCAAGTACAGTGAACATTCACATAAGATAATTTGAAATGATTAAATACTTGCATGCCAATGCTAGTGATGTCTGAGGCACCCTTAAATGGCATTTCAGTGCAGGCACTAACACATGTCTCAGAGACATGAGCTCTTTCATGAAGAGAGCGGCACTAAATAAAGTGATGCATTTACTTGTTAAGAGAAAATGTTATAGATAAATATATAGGTGGTTACTAAGAGGAAGTTTAGTTTTAGTACAAAAGAGGTAGTCATTAAATATGAACTAGAAACTTAAAGTTGTATTTGCATCTGAATCAGGTATTAGAAGTAGGTTTGAACTTGATTGACAAGGTTTAACTCCATATTTGCCAATGCAAAATTTTCAAATACTTTGTCCACATAATCATTATTTGCGTTTATAACCTTTTCTTTTGCACTACATTTATATTTTTTTTAAACTCTGCCTATGTATGTTTTGCATCACGTGTGAGCACACATTGTCAATCCCGAGCCTAGATTAAAAAAATTGCAATAGGTTGATTGCCAGCATAAAACTAGTCGATTTATGATCAAGCAAAATGGGTATTAAGTATGCATATAACAGACATCATCCAAGCGAGATTGAAGTGTAGTTTTTGTTCATTTACATTCTTTTTCTTTTCTTCATCCGTGCATTTTTCACTAAACCACGGGCTTTAGTTGTGCTTTACACTTGTAGAAGTAACAAATCTTGATACTTCTTTACGTTGTTTGCCATTGACATTACTGGCTAGTGTGATCCTCTACCTTCTCGTCCCATCATGTCTATAGACAAAATAATATCTCTCAAGAAATTTATGATGACATGGTTGTTAAATGTATGAGGCTGTTCAGTATAGTCCCATCCTCTCAGGACATTATTGTGCATGCTTCTTTACCACCTAAAAACCTACTAGAAGCTATATCAATGTGCTTTGAGTATCAAAACTTATGGCCATTTTTTTTTTCTAACTGCAAAACTTGTGCCATTTTTCCTCAAACAAATGCTCAATTCAGAACGATCCACTACATCTCATACATCCTATGGTTATCCTCACTAATGATGCTTGTAAATACATTCAAGAAATCCATTATCCACGTCAATTGTAATATCAATATTTGCAGTAATTCAAAAAGGACATAAAAATGCCCATTCCTATCAATTATCTATTCAAAAGGGGAATGTCATAAAAATCCCAAGACACAAGAAAGTACGACGAGAAGTTAGATAAAAAAATGTTAAATTCTGCTAACTACAAAAAAATTCATAACTTTCTACCTATTACATGTGTCACTCTCCTATTCCAGCCTCTCTTACAGACAAAATCAAAAGCTGCAAGAAACCTTATTTGGGGAAGAAATCTTGGTGTCGGAAGATTCCGCTTGTTGAATAGGGTTACTCCACTTCACCTGTAGATGTCGGGGTCCTGGGAATAAGACTGCTAAAGGCCTTTAACAAGGCACTACAGGCAAGTGATTGTGGAAGATGAGAAGAGAAATCCTTATGAGGATGATGACAGAGGATAAGTACTAATAAAAAGGGGAAGTGGAAAATCTAGGAGGCTACCTCACCTTTTGGGAGGAGATTTTGAAGAGGTTGGCAGATTTAGCAAGAACGTTAAGTTTGCTATTTTTTTAAAAACAAATAGAAACATAAATTTTTGGAAGGATGGTGTTCTCTGGAGGGGAACTTTAAGGATAGAAAATTGCTTCCCGTTGCAGATTACAACAGTGCAACGGCTGAGAATGTGGCCTCAGGGATCAGGGTATGAAGATGCTATTTTATTCGGGACATTCGTTTTAGAAGAGCACTAAATTAGTGGGAGTTAAAAGACTTGCTAAATAATTGGTTCATCTCATTCATATGAAAGAAGGATCTGATGGGGATGGAAAGGGACAGCAAAAGGACATGGGAGCTTCACCTCAAGTCATTATATGATATACTTCTTGTAAGAGAGAGGAAGAGCTTCCACATGGGGCTATTTGAGTACCCAGTCACCTGAGAAGTTAAGTATTTTGAACTATGAGCTGATTGGGAAGCTAGAAAATTGGAGGGACTTCAATATTGCCCCAACACTATAGAACTTGATACTATATTGTCCCTCCATCCCATTTTATGTGGCACCATTTGACTTGGCACGGTGTTTAAGGAAAAAAGGAAGACTTTTGAAACTTGCGGTTTAAAACAATCCTTAGATATTTGTGTGGCTCTAAATCAAATCATTAAGGATAAAAGGAAAATTTAAAGTTAAATTGTTTCGGTGACATTCTTTTGGGCAAAACTAAAAAGGAAAGTGTACCATCTAAAATGGGACAGAGGGAGTAACTACCAGAGGCAGTTAGAAAATGGAAGGCAAGGAATAGAGGGAAGAAATAGTGACAGGACCAAAGTTACTCAGCATGTGATATGGACTATTTAGAGAAGGAGGAATAGAAGTGCTTTAGGAAGGAAACAACTGCCTCCCAAATTTAAAACATCATTTTTGCATCTCTTGAGAACTTATACGATGATACTCATCGAATGTAACACATTTCTAGTGTGAATGTCTCATCTAAAAGCTTAATCCACATGTGAGCCAAAAAAAATTCATTGGTCAAGCACGTGAACTGTTTTTAACCAAGGATGACAGCAAGACTTGAACTTAAGACCTATGTTTTCTCTGATTCATGACGCATTTGTGAAAGCCTCATCTAAAAGCTTATACTGTTACTGAAGGCACGCGTCTATTCACTTAATTTCTTTGACGCATATAGTTATTTTTGCTTTGTATACATCTTGTATCCCCGAAGGTTGCCAATGTAACATTTATTCCTTCCTTTCTATTTTTTGTAAAAATGGTATCCGTGCAAGTTGCATGCACCTATTCTACCAGGTATCTGCTACCTCCCACTGACTCATGTCTTGGGTAACTTTACCCACCTAGACTTGGACAAATAGGAAGAAATGACCAAGGACTTAATTGCCATGATTGAAATTTGAACCCTGTCTCCTGTGGTTCTCATCCCACTTTATTGAGCTTGTAGACGTACAAAGACCAGAAGCTATTCTGGATAATGACAGACGCATAGGAAAACAAGATGTTATCTAACATCAGCGTCAAACCCTGCTTTTCAGCTAAGTATCAACAGCACAAAATAACTCTCCAAGCGTCATAAATCACACCCTTGGGGAGCTATAACACTTACACCCTTAGGGGTCGTTTGGTATCTAGTAAGGAATTAACCCATTCATGTATCAGTTTATGATCAAGTTATACAACGCTTGGTAGCGAGTTAAGAAATAAGTTATAAATGTATAAATTAATACGACGTTTGGTCTGCAATTTAGAAACCCGCATAACTAATACATGCATAAGTTATGAGTGAATTGGTGTATTATCTTATGCGGAGTAAAAGATGGAATAACTAATACCTACATAACCATTACCCACATAACTAATGTCTGCATAATTCCAATCAGCTACCAAACAACCCCTTAATGTTTAATCACAATTTGGCAAATAGTTATTGAATAGACCAATTCACCCCCAAAAGTAATGCTTACGCAAACCAACTACGTTATCACTATATTTCTAATTGCCATCTTAGTTTTTCTCCACCAATAATACCAAGAAAAAGTTTTTTCCTTCTTTCAAATTCTCTCAAATGTTTGTGTAATCTTTTGATCTATGAACTTAGGATGTTGTTTTTGTGAGAAATATAGGAGAAGAATATTATTGAATTGTTGTTGTTTACATTATTACAGAGAAACCCTATTTATAGACACTACAATAGACACATTTTCAAACTAGGACACTGCAATACAATCTTTTTCTAAGTAGGACACTATATATTATTCCTATTCCTATTGCTATTATTGTTTCTATTCTAAGTAGGATTGTATATACGGTATACCTATTACTATTCTAATAGGATTGTATAAACCTATTCATATTCTAACACTCCCCCTCAAGCTAGTGCATACAATTCATGTACCTAGCTTGTTACAAATGTAATTAACACGAGGACCGATGAGGGGCTTGGTGAGATATCTGCAAGTTGATCACTCGACTTCACAAAATTGAATGTGTTTGGTCTTCTCATGAAATACTAAATTTGATAAATAATGCCGATAAAACACAGAGTGATAAAATTACACTGTTGGAACTTCCCAAACCAAGCTTGCAAAGACTGTTTCAGACCATAGAGTGACTCACATAATCGACATACAAGACTACTAAACTCCCCCTAGCAACAAAGTGCTCAAAATCTAGTATAAAGTATATGGATCATGTTAGAATCAATAGATGAGTCGATATTAAACAAGTCACCGAAAAATTGGCCGGAACAGGCTCATATGCCGGAGTATTAGATTTGATGGCTAAAAGTGGTCACAATCTAAGAAATAAAATTATATGGGTAGGGTTGGAATGATGGCACAACTCTACGCAAATCAGATTTGAGGAGTCACCGGAAAGACGAATGGAACTATGCAAATCAAATCTAAGGAGTCACTGAAAAGACAAATGATGCTATGCAACTCAGATATGAGAAAGTAGTTCGGAAAAATCAATGGTACTACACAAATTAAATATGAAAAGTAGTCCGGAGAGATGCACGGTGCTACGCAAATCAGATATGCAAAAAAAAAGGTAGTCACCGGATTGATGGCACGGTGCTACACAAATTAATTATGAAAAAGTAGTCACCGGAATGATGGCACGGTGTTACACAAATTAAATATGAAAAGTAGTCACCGGAATGATGGCACAGTGCTACACAAATTAGATATAAGAAAGTAGTCACCGGAATTATGGCACAGTGCTACACAAATTAGATATGAGAAAATAGTAACCGAAAAGATACACGGTGACCCAACTTTTGCTAACATAATCATTGGCCGGACGGGCGGCATATATGGATAATAGCCGCCCGCCGGCAGCGGAAGCTCTTTGATTGTTTACCAAGATCGTAGAGGCTCTGATACTATGTGAGAAACATAGGAGAAGAATATTGTTGAATTGTTGTTGTTTACATTATTACAAAAAGACCCTATTTATAGACACTACAATAGACATCTTTTCCAACTAGGACACTGCAATACAATCTTTTTCTAAGTAGGACACTATATATTATTCCTGTTACTATTGCTATTATTGTTTCTATTCTAAGTAGGATCGTATATACCTATTACTATTCTAATAAGATTGTGTAAACCTATTCCTATTGTAACAGTTTGCACATGTTCCTTTTTTGGGATAAATGTATATTGTTATACATGTTATGATTTGCTTTTTTCTTTTCTATTTTACTAACCCAAGTTTTAAATGTTCTAATACTTACTTTAAACTCACCATACACTTGAGGAAATACATGGAGCCAAGCTTTCTTATGATAGCTTAATTGTCTGAGTACATCATCATCATTACATTATGGAGTCAGATTCAATAGTTCAGCAAGAATTGAAGTTCTTGATCTATCCTGTAATTTAAAATTGCATACTCATTCCATAATCTGTTAAGTGTTAAGCAACATCTTTATACAGCAAAACAGAAGGAAGATACATATTTCGCTTTCATTCTTTTACTTTTTGAGATGGATTGAGGAAGAATAAAGTAGTTTTGAAGCAGAGAACAATATCATGCAGATGCCTCACTATCAAGAAACTAAGCCTGATTATAGTTTGAGAGAGAAATAACCTATCTAAAACATGGTTTATCCATCCCCAACCCTTCCTCACACCCCTCTTTCATAGGAATGGCTGTCACATAGTTTTGTGAGATAATAATTGATACCCTTCTCCCACGACTCATCTCTATAGAGGGAATACATTCTCCATATTTCATCAGTCAACACTTCAGGGACAACTAATAACCAATCGGGTTCTGTTCAAATTTTACATGTTTCAACAACTTATATTGTCATGCCCTGAATATAAATTTAAATTAGGATTAATCTGTACAATTTCATAGAAAGAGAGTGAATATTATAGGCAGAGTAACACACCGTCTCAGGGAGATTATATATAAGCACAGAACTCATAACAGCTGCAAGGGCAAAAATCCTGAGAAAAAAGAAAGCATCAAGAAACAACCATGTTTAGTCAGATGTATATGGTAGACTGCGGCATCTGAAGATTAGCATATTACCGGTCATCGTATACATTAGATTTTCCAATGCTTTCAAAACCTTCTGTGTCAAGGTAAAAAACAGAAGTTTTTACTCCATTGATATCCATCTCTACTGGAGTACCCCAAACCCATATCCCTGAAAGAAAAGGAAAGGAGGAAGTTAAATGATGTCCAGATCTCCTAATGAAACAACAGTATCCAGAAAAATCTTGCATATGACCTTTTGTCTTTGTATCACGCATATGCCCAACACCAAAACCTGCAAAAGTAGAACTCCATAAATCAGTTGCTTAAGAACCTGCAGAAAAACCTTGCAGCCACCAAGGTAACAGCAAACTTTAACAACTAACAAATAAAGTGACATCAGCTATCAAAAATATAGGGCACCGCACCTTCATCACAAGACAGGGAAAGGAGCTGATTAAGAGTAAATGATTTTCCCGAACGATACGGACCAATTACCTGGTCAAACATTTTGCAGAAATGTCAATATACCAGAAAAGACACTGCTGGCAAACAAAATTTAGGTAAGAAACAGCTCCGCTAGAAACTTCTCCAAGAAAACCATATTCAGTTGCACAAAAAGACAGATACTTGATAATCAAAACCGGTGCATGCAAGATTCCAAAAAAAGAAGAAACAGCTAACAGTACTCCCTGTGTGCCAGTAAAAGTAACCTAATTTCCTTCTTGGACTATTCTGTAAAGAAAAAAGTGACCTTTTTCTTTTCAATAGAGAATTTTTCACTTCCTTTTTTTCTTATTTCTCCCTTTCACAGTTAGACAAATATGAATTACATCTATTCAAGATCATTTCAAATTGATGCAATTTTTTTCTAAAATGGAAAGTAATAAAACTTGATGCAGAAACCTTACCAACTAATTATTACAGTTTTCCACTTCAAAACAGTTATTTCGAATATTTTTTTAATCAATGCGGTAATCTGAACACCACGTAAGTCAAACCAAGTATAACTGAAACTGAAACAAGCAACCCTTAAACATAATAACTGAAACTTCCTAGCAATAACAGGGAGACTCAGACTTCCATAGAGCTGTGCAAGAGATGATAACTTATTATTCCTAAAAAATGACAGGTTATAACTGATGCCAGATACAAATGCAAAACCTACAGCAACAGCTGCAATGGGTGTAGTTATCTTCTCAATTGCCTCCAATCCTTCTCTTGAAAGGCGAAGTTTTGTGTGACCTGGATCAGGCTCTATAATAGGAAACCTGTCAAGCAGAAAGATAACTATATGTTGAAACAGCAACCAGCATTCCAGTAACAATAGAAAGATAGCAAACTATGTACATGCATCCATACACAGAAATGACAAACAAATTATGTACATCTAACTAACCAAGGCTTGATGAGACAACATTGCTCATCAGACATAGTACGAATAAATAATCTAATTTCTAACACAAACACAAAAGAAACAGTATACAGCAAAGGCTCTGAGTATTCATGTTCTATCTGTCTAAGCTGTAGAGATAGAGATACTCATTAATACTGCTGCTTATCTTTCTCTATGCAAGAAAGTCCATGCCAACTTGCATGTACATCAATTATTTCACTAGGTATCCATATCCTCCCACCACCGCAAACTCCATCTTAAGCATATCGAAAAAAATCACCCAGTTTTACACTTGACTTTCATACTAATTATGTATAAACTCTATATGACTAGCAAGCTGGTCTAGGTAAAAAGAAATGGCTAATGAGGATTGGTATAGCCCATCCCAACTAGCTTATAAAGTTAAAAACTGAACCCCACCATATGAATATCACGGATAAACATCAGTGCTGGTTCAATCAGTCCTAGATGGGCATTACACTTAAACATGTTAACAGCCAAGAAACAATAAAAAGAAACAAACCCAACTTCACAATGTGCATTCTCATTGTTTGAGCATATGCCTCACTGGGCAAAACAATTTACAGTAACATTACCACAGATCACAAGAAAACACAAGGATTTTTAAAGCCAAATAACTCAAGAGTAAGATCATGAACAAAAAGGGTATACACAAAAAATCTCTGAAAAAAGTCTTACGCTTGATGAAAATTCTCAATAGAAGAAAATGACCCAGATGCGAAAAAGCAAAGAAATGTGTAGAAAACCGCGATTGGCCAAGAAAGCTTCATTCTTGATCTGGGATTCAGCTGTAATCTTGCAAATGCCGTAAAGTTACAAGCATTGCAAAGGGTAAAACAACATAGAAAACTGAAAAAAAAGAATGGGATTTTCCAATTCTCAGCCCAAAAAAGGAGAAGTCATGTGCAAGGGTGCACGTTAAGGATCGTGGAGCCGTTTCTTCAGGGTTGATTTTTATTATTTTTTTGTTTAAAGATTAGGGGTTTCAGACTTTTGAGATTCTTGTCCGAACACAAGGAAGAATTTGGAAGGTATAATTAACTAAAATAAACTTTTGTTATTACTATTTCCTCCGTCTCGTATTAGTTGATGTAGTAAAAATATTTATCATATTAATTGTTCATTCATTTTATCAAATTAAAAAAATATTAATTAATTTTTTCTCAAATAAAATCGACGATTAATTTTTTGTAAAAGTGTTTACATTAATTTATAAAATTTTCTTAGAGTTGACCCAAGAATGCAAGTGGACGACACGCTATTGGTCTAAATTGACGACACGCAACTCAACTAATAACGCAAAGTAGTCGTCATTCGGCTCTTTACTTTGTAAAAAAAAAATAGCTTAATTTTTAAAATTAATGAAATTGGTCAAATACTGCTTCTTTCTTCGTTATTAATGGCTTCCTCTATCATTTTTATTTTCTTCTTTGACCTTTTTTTTAAAAATAAAATAAAAAAATCAACGTATCAAAAATATGAATTGTTTCGAGTGAATTATATACCAAAAAACTCAAAGCATCGAGAGAATTTCATATCTAAATATTGGGACAATTTAGAAGTGGTTTTGAGCAAATTGTCTTCCTCATCTTTGTTGGTATTCTTCGTCTTTTTTCTTTTTTTAATTCAACATACCGAATGAATCCTTTGAGTGAATTATATATTAAGAAACTTGAAACATTGATAGGATTTCATATCTAGCTTTTGAGACTGGTTAGAGTTGATTTTGAGTTAATCAAAATAGAATAGTCAATGTATACTTCATGTATAGTGATCAGTGTATAAGTTCATGTTTAGTTAAGTTATATTCGATTTTTTAGTGTGTCATCATGTATGTTCACTGTATAACTCATATATATGTAAGATATATTGTTTAGTTCGTGTATAACTTGGGTATAGGTAAGATATATTGTATAGTCGGTGTAAACTTCATATGACTTTTGACTATTTTTTATGTAAATAAAACATGAGTATTTATTGTAATTACTTTATTGTATATATTTGAAACTAGCTCATTGATGTACTCTATTTTTTTTCCGAAATTCTTACATATCAAATTTCAAGTCGAATACACTACTCCTTCAAATTTCCCCTTCGATATATATATATCTTTGATATCAAATACATTCTAAAAATTAAATACACAAAAAAAGAGGCCAGCCAGAGGATAAACATATATCTTTAATTATTGATGCATAAATCGTTGATATTAGATGTATTTTAAATTACAAATATATAGGAAGAGAGGTAAGCGAGAGAGACAATGTATTTCAAATACGAGCAACTCACGTTTGAATATAGTGTATTTTGAAAATAGCACCAAATTCGATCCGCATGTATTCGAAATACATGTATCTGAGCGTGTCAAATATATGTGTTGGTGAAGAAAAGTGGTATGAAATGTAATTTCCTAACTGACGTGAGCACACATAATTAGGATCTAAACTAGTAAAATTTGTGTTGTTTGCTTTAAAAAAAACCGAACACATAATCTTATGTATATGGTATAGATAGTGTATAACCATGCATATATAAGTGATAATTAAGTATTATAGATGTTTATACTCAGATATACACTACTCATACTATATTAAAACATTGCAACAATTCATATTTATCAATTAGTTAAATTCTTAAGGAAAAACTACATAAATAGGCCATAAAATTCAAAATAATTACAAGTTCATATCCAAATCCAAAGTAATTCTTGATATATTCATACTCTCATAAATAATTACAGTCTATACCCCCATTAATTAAGGCTGATAATTTTCGCTTAATTGATACTAAATCGGTATCATATACTCTATTGGATTATTAAGACGGATAATTTCGCTTAACTGATACTAAATTTGTCACGCCCCAAACTCAAGGGGCTCAACTGGCTCCTAATGCCAAAACTCAGGCCCGAGTCGACCCTACTGAACCATTTGCTACTAGTGCATGGCAGCCACATGCAATCGAGAAAACAAACAAGTTTATCTTGGCTTAAAACTAAGCCCTCGGCCGGCAAGGCCCCTGTCAACAGATCTATAAAAGAAACAGCTATTCCCATGAGATCATATAAATAAATAGTCAACTAGCACAGAAGTCCTTATTGGACCGTCGAGGCCACCATGTTATTTATACCAAAACTAAAAGCAGGTAAATATCAAGACAATACATCAAACAGTTCATAAGTTTCAGCAAACCAACAAACTAGGCCAAAATGGCCATAACGTAGCTATACACCCCACACACTAGTCTGCAAGCCTCTAAGAGTAGTAAATGTTGGTGTGACAGGGCCCCAGCCTACCCATAAAGATATATACAACAAAAGCTGATAAACCTCCCAACTCTGACAGCTTCGGAGGAAAGGGACTAGCCAATAAGATAGAAGTCAATCCTGCTGCTGAGCAGGTCTACTGAGTCGTCTGTCGGGACCTGCATACATGAATGCAGCGCCCCCAAGGCAATGAGCGTCAGTACAAAATAATGTACAAAGTATGAAAGGTTATAAACTAAATGAGCAAGTATCATAATATACCAAAAGTAATTACGTAAGGAAATCAAAATTTTAGATAAGGATGCTAACCCACTACTGAATCTAAAAATACAAAAATGATCAAACATCAACCTAACCAAGCCCCCATAATCTCGGCAGGTACACACAACATACCACCTACCTAGGCCTCCATAAGCCCAGAAGGTGCCAAATTAATCTGCATACCCTTATCGGTATCCCCTTGTCTTTGTAAGAAGTCACATAGCCCTTTTTGGCAACGATATAACCCCGTAGGCAGCACATAGCCCTTTTAGGCAACATCATAGCTCTGTGGGCTACACATAGCCCTTTTTTGCATCAACATAGTCCTATAGGCAACACATAGCACTCTTTAGCGTCAAAATAACTCTGTAGGCAACACATAACATTCTTTGGCATCAATATAGCCCCATGGACAACACATAGCCCTCTTTGGAAATAACATAGTCCTATTAGACAATATCATAGCCCTCATAGGCAGTTCATAGCTCAACAACTAACCACAATAGCCCCAAGGGAGACAACAAACAATTGAATAGGCTAAAGGCGAGCAATTTAGCTATAAACAATATATATGAATAATCTCCAAGTCGTTCTTAACAGATTATGAGTTCCTAAAATAAGGGTTTATAACCACTCAATCAGCCAACCACTTACAATTACATCTACAAGATCACCAACATTAACTACCTCTAAGGAAACATGTCGAACGAAGGAAATAGCCTTAACATACCTTTCCAATGAACGCTCGAAAGACCGTAGTTCCTTCACGAAAGTTGTTCCTTATGTCCTAAGCTTCACAAACACTATATATACACAGCTAGTATGCACCTATAAAAAGTTCATAATTAATCTTAAATCGACATATTTGCCATATTGCCCCAACTTGTCGAAACATCCGTAGAAATTCATAAAAACAATCATAAAAGAATCCCGAGATGAATACCTTAGTTAACCAAGTTTAAACCTTGAAGAAACACCAATAACTACAAATTTATATCTTCAAAAACCAGCTCCAAACGTAGCTAGTAGAAGGGAAAAACGATTGCCACGTGTAGAGATCACGTTTCTAGGCACGGGGGAAACCTTTAATGGTAGAAATCGTCAAAAACTAACCTTCATCATGCAAGAACTCCATAGGAACCTTCTCTTAAGCTTTCTCTCTGGTTTGGAAGTGAAAAGAAATGTCTTCATGGCTTAAAACGTTGAG
>JAJOOH010002904.1:0-16892 GCA_029582605.1 Solanum gracilifrons
AGTTCATATTAACTCAAGTCTCCATAAACCATGTAGCCATCATGGGTATTAATGGGTCATACTTTTTAGATGATCACATAAGTTAAGTTAGTGGATCGACTAAGTTAAGCGTTCTATATGACGGCACAGTATAGGACAGTTCTGGCAGCGTGGGCAACACGTTGTATCACCACTTAGGCTCATAGTAGTAGTTGTCGATTAGAGAATCTCCCACAGAAACTATATTAGTTTATTCTATAAGTAAAGTTAAGTTTGTTATTGGCATTTTCTTTAACGAACTAAGTTGTTTTTACGGTTTTATAAAGCTTTCCATAAATTGCATGTGTATTGTTGCTTTATATTGAGTTGAGTACCCAGAGTCGAATATCATATCTCTGAGTTGAGTATCTTATCCTTGAATACTTTTTAGTTGAGTAAGTTTGAGTAGTTTTAAGTATCCTTGAGTATTTCTTAAGTTGAGTAAGTTTGAAAAGAGGTAAGTATGTCTCACTTTTATCAAGTTTCAAGCTTATGTTTATGCTTTAGAATTCCTCTTACATGCTCGTACATTCCACGTACTGAGCCATTTGGCCTGCATCTTCTCATGATGCAGACACAGGTACTCAGGATCATCAACAGGAGCTTCATTGATACATCCGAAAGTTTGAGTTAGCTATGGTGAGCCTCCTTATTTCCGGAGGATTTCATTTACTTTTCAGTTTAGTCAGGATGTCGTGGGTCTTGTCCCGACTTCCATCTTTAACAGTTAGAGGCTTCATAGATAGTCGGTATAGTTGAGAAGTCTGTATCATTTATTTTGTTAAATGTTTAAAGACTTAAGTTGCCTATTTTATGGCAAGTTGAATATTATTTTTATATTCAGAGTTTTTCATTTGAGTTAAAGCTTTGTATTTAAGTTTAATGAATTTTATTTAGTCTTTAAGCTTTTGTATGCTTAAGTTACTCTTCCGCTTGTAGTAGCCAGAATGAGGGTTCGCTTGGGGACCAGCAATGGTCTTCGAGTGCCGGCCACGTCCAGGGTGTAGACTCGGATCGTGACAAACTTGGTATCAGAGCACAGAGTTCAAGAGTTTTAGGGTGTCTATGAAGTCGTGTCAAGTAGGGTCTTATTTATGGGTGTGAGGGCCCCACTTCTATAAACGATGGACTACAGACATTTAAGGAAAGTTTCCTTTCTTTCATACTCTTAATCGTGCAATATAGTTATGTCATAGAGACTTATTCTAACTCGTGCGTTTCTTAGAATCATTCGACTACCCATCATACTAGAGGTGGTTGAAAAGTAGAGTCAGTTCTTTGTCGATGAGTTGTTCTTAGCAAGAGTTTCGAGTGCCGGCCACTTCCAGGGTGTAGACTCAGGTCGTGACACTGATATCCTTATTATGTCGCTTTATGTTGATGATCTTCTGGTAACAGGAAATAATACAAGGTTGGTTGAGGATTTTAAAGAAGAAATGATGCAATTTTTTGAAATGACAGATCTTGGTCTTATGACCTATTTTCTTGGAATGGAGACCAAGCAAAGCAAAAGTGAAGTGTTCATTTGCCAGAAGAAATACGCAAAGGAAATTCTGAAGAAATTTCAAATGGAGGAATGCAAGTCGATGGGCATGCCGATGAATTAAAAAGAGAAGCTCTGTCAAGAAGATGGAACCGACAAATTTGATTAAGGTTATTATAGAAGCTTGATTGGATGGTTAATGTATCTAACTACAACAAGGCCTGATATTTTATTTGTTGTAAGTCTCTTGTCTTGTTTTATGCACTGTGCAAGTGAAATGAATTTAAAAGCAGCAAAAAGAATTTTAAGATATATCAGAGGTACTATTGACTATGGTGTAGAGTTTGAGAAGTGTCCAAGCTTCAAGTTACTTGGATTCTCTGATAGTGATTGGGTTGGATCTGCAGATGATGTGAGAAGTACCTTTGGCCATTGTTTCAGACTAGGTTCAGGAATATTCTCATGGCCATCTAAGAAACAGGAAATTGTTGCACAATCCACTGCAGAAGCTGAATTCATAGCAGCAACAGGAGCAGTAAACCAAGTCGTGTAGCTTAGAAAGATCATGTATGATTTACATTTGGAACAGAAGGAAAGTACTATCATTCTTGTCAAAAACCAGGCAACTATTGCAATCTCAAACAATCCGGTGTTTCACAAGAAGATCAAGCATTTCAACATCAAGTTCTATTTCCTAAGAGAAGTGCATCAAAGGGGAGAAGTGACTCTAGTCTACTGCAAGTCTGAAAACTAGCTAGCAGATCTGTTTACTAAGCCTTTACCAATCAGCAAATTCGAGCTTCTTAGACAGAAAATTGGAGTTTGCAGTATCCAAAGCAAGGAGGAGTGTTAGGAATCTGCTTTTGAATTGCAGTAAATTTAATTTTAGTGCCTATGTTTTAAGTAAGACTTAGTCAATTAGTTGTTAGTCATGCTTTCCTATTATTTAGGAGTTGTTTAGTGAAACGCTAAGATCGTGTGTTATTTTTTTACTTTTCATTCTAGGTTCTTATATATCTAATCTGAAGCATTAATAAAAATGTTTTTCTTCTGCTTCTATTCTCCCTCGTCTTTTTGTTTCAGGCGTAGTCTTTGATTTCCCTTTGTGTTATTTAGCTTAAACAGGTTTTTAAAACCTTCATATCTACCAGATATTTCACCTATTTAGAGGGATGGAGATCGACATTACATTCAACGATGGAAGAAACAACAAGTTTTTTAACTACGGACACTTGAGCAAGATATTAATTAATAAGGACATTTAAAATGGTGGATCAATGGTGAGTGTTAACATGTTCAAGTTGTGAAGGGAATCTCAGAGATTTAATTTAGGATTAGTAATATCAATTAAGACTAAGATGAGTGAATTGATGTTGGGATAATGAGCTTATGCTGAAGGGGTTTTAAGCAGGCATTTGTGTGAAACATCTTAGAATGTTTATAAGAATGTGTGCAGTGATTTATTGTTTTATGGATTTGAATTAGTGCATTGGTGGTTTGAGGTTCTATATCGACGACAAAAATCAGTTTCGTGAAGTAACCAAAGCAACTAGGTACTTTTGGTGAGAAGGTTGTGTGATAGGTTGCACTTCTGATGTGACTAACTTGGAAGGGTTTTTAGTTTTAAGGTTCAAGTAAGGCATCAACAACTTACATGTCCCCAGGATTTGTGGTTTCTTACTACTCTCATGATTGGTCAACTTTTGCAAAGACTAATGATATATTGAAGCATTCCTCGAGTAGATTTGAAGGATTTTTTTTATTTATGCTGATAAAAATGATTGGGAATGGAATTTGACATTTGGAAAATAAGGATAAGGGTATCTATTTTGATTTGGAAGGTTAAGGGTTCATTTTAAGGAAATGAGACTTGAATTCAGAACGACGTAATTATTTGGGTCTTGTTCATATTATGGTGATAGTATCATATGTTTATCAAATAGATAAAATTAGGAATGATGATATAGGAGACATGGTAGGAGTGTCCTTGGTAGAGGACAAGATGCAAGAAACGAGGCTAAGATGGTTCAAGTAAATGCAAAGGAGATGAACAGATGTCCCAACGTAAAGGTGTGAGATGTTGGCTATGCATGATTTCAAAAGAGGAAGAGATAGACCAAAGGAATTATTAGAGAGTGATGATTAGACAAGACATAACGCAACATCAACTTATCAAGGAGATGACCTTAGATAGAAGGTTATGGAGGACATGGATTAGGGTTGGTTAATTAGATAGTTGAACATTGTCTTGCTTATTCTTCTATACTATTAATCATAGTATTACTCTTGTAGTTGTTTGTCCTTTTAAGTTTGGTTATTATTTGTGGTTTCCTTTACAGTTTGATTATCAGCATTGGACTTTTTTTTCTTGCACTGAGGGTCTATTGTAAACAAGTTATGTACATGCATACACTCAACCCTACCAAACCCCACTTTGTGAAAATTACACTGGGTTATTTGAGTATTATTGGGAGAAGAAAGTCTACAGACAATTTTGGCCAAGTGTTGTGATAAGTTTTGTCGTGTTTTTTTTTAAGCAAGTGCAACGATTCTTCAAAATCAAATAGGTAAAACATGGTAGAAGTAAAAAAGATTTAAAGCAAAGACACAGCTAATAGTCATACAAAAAAGTTGCATTGCTCCATAAATAGTTTTTCTTGCCCAAGCGATGTACCACCTCTCTTCTGTGAAGACAATTATAATAATATAGATAGAGATATTAGATAAATAGATATGTGAAGCTATGGTGTCCCAAAATTATGGCAAAAGAATATCCTCATTGCAGCGCGCGCTGCAGAACCTAATCATTGATTGGTAGATATGGCTGCAAGCTTCAGTTTGATGGCTTCAAATTCCGCATTCTGCGTCTCCTCATTTGTCAACCACAGTGACAAGCATTGTCCCATAAAATCACCGGGACAACTCGCAGGAGAAATGCCCTTGCAGACTTTAGGCTTTCCAAAACTCATAATAAGTTGAAAGTTCGTTTCTGACGGATATTTTATGTAATTCTCCAGAATTTCACTAATTGCTCTGCCCCAGATAGGGCAGGCCACTTTCAGAAATTCATGCACAGCCAACATTGGAAGGCTCACACTTCCGACCTCAGACTCCTGCTTCCCTCCTCTTCCATGGAAATCTGAACCTCCAAGCTTCAGCAGACCATAAGAATCTGCTAGGTCACTGTATGCTGCTCATAACAGGTGGATCGGAATATAATTAGAGGCAGATCAAGGATTGCAGATAAGGCAGTGGTTATGAGTAAATGAATATTTCTATCACTTGTTCAACTATATTTATGGTTCTAGTGGTTATAATTGAGGGGAACACAAGAGAGAGGTGAGGACAAGACTTCCACAAGAGAATAAAGAAAGTAAGGCAGTAAGTTACATTGCAAGACCAGACTTCTAAATAGAAAGACGGAAAAAATAATACAACTATTTAACATAAAAAGTTTTGGCCTACGACTTCTATATACCCCAAAAATGGGGAGAAATAACACCGTCATATATCAACTGTTTCATGTTTAATTAGGGAAATTGCAAGTATTTTACTTTCTTTTTGAGAACTTGTTGGTATCATTACGTACCTGTCAATATTAGTCCTTCATTTATATATAAAAGCAGAATAATTAATGAAATCAACACATCTGGCTTGACATCCAGCCAGTGGAAGAAAAAGGGGAAGGTGAAAAGTTAGAGGGATCATAATTGACACAAGAATTTCAATTCGATTATTCCCTTTTTGGTATATTTCAATTAGATTATTACAATGAGGTACTTTTTCAAGCATGCATTTAAAAAGTAACATATTCACAAAAATCATTTGAAGTAGTAGTAGTAAACATTAGGGCAATAATTCTGGTACCTGCTAGTTTTCCATCACTCCTGTAGGCCTCTATACCATGTAGCCCGAATTCTTTCAATCTTCTAACAACAGCAATTGGATCTTTTAATGCCCATGGATGTGCCAAAACTGCTACACCTCCTGTCTCACATATAAATTGGACGGCCTCCTCTGTAAGTGGCTCACTTCCCCTGTATCCCAGCAAACACTCTTCATCAAACTTTTTAATGAAATAAAAATAACCTTAGCTATATATTTAATCTAACCAAAGAGTGATAATTACGTAGCATAAGCAGGTCCTCCGTCATAAAGATATCGGGAAAAAGCCTGTCTTAGATTCTCCACATGGCCAGCTTCAACCATAGCACGGGCAACATGCAGCCTCCCTGGAGCAACTCCCTTTCCTGCAATTTTTGCTACCTGCTCCCACTTAAGTGGCAACTTCAGTTTGTTAAGTTTTAAAATCATGTTCTCCGCACGGAGGAAACGCCCATCCCTTATACTACTCAGGAACTTGTCCACTTGATCAAATTTTGCTGGTCCACAACTGCTGTAGTATGCAAGAATGTGCACTGGTTCATCTGATGCAGAGTCCCTCCTGTAATGAGAACCTTTAAATTTCTGCAGTTGAGTGATGACAGGATTTAAAAATCTCCAGGATCAACAGTGTCGTCAATTTTGTAATGGAACACCAAAAATAGAAATTTGAAGGAAGACCTCGTGGTATCATAGAGCACTGAAGAGAGAGAGAAAATAAGTTTTACTCCTATATCTTTGCCCTGTTTAAAGGTATAACCATTAAGTCAAATCAATACTGACCCTTGGGTGAACATTGTACTAATTTCAACTCCAGGAATAATTTTAATGCCAAATCTACTAGCTGCCTCCAGTGCTTCGGGGATGCCAGATAGAGTATCATGATCTGTCAATGAAAGAACCTTCACCTGTTATGAGCAAGTTGCACTCAATTAGTTGCTCAATATGCAATTACATGTCCAAAAAAAAAGCTCACAGTTACGGTAACCTAGCCAACTAATTATGAGAAAAAGAATCTCACAGAAGCAAATTTATTTTATACAAAAAGAAATAGGTGACAATGTTTTACTGATGTTGGATCTTTTCCCCCCACCTACAAATGTTGTAGAGTTCCTCTTTACCTGTGATTAGTAGCTTCTCACTTGAAAACTTATTCAACAAAATAAAGGTATAAATTCACTTTGTCCAGCATTTCGAAGAGATCAAATGGCAAGCCACCTCCCACAGTCCTGAAAATGGATAAGTTAATTCTCTGAACTAGCTTTTCAATAACTAGTGTGCTGGATGGGGATTCCTACTCACTTAATGTCATTTCCTATGCCTGGAAAAAGTGGAAAGGCAATTGGATAGAATAAGTGAAATTTTCTGTGAGAAGAAAATTAAGATTGAAGGAAGATGCATTTAGGGGTCGTTTGGTAGGGTGTATAAGAATAATGTTAAATAGGGTGTATTAGTAATGTTTGCATTAGCAATGCTTGTATTAGTTATGCTTGCATTAATTATGCAAAATTTATTTCTTATGTGCTATTTGGTTTAGTGTATTAAAAGTAGCATGCATTGCATAATTTTTTTTTAAAAAATATTTATTTACAAAGATACCCTACCCTTCACAAATATGGTGGAAAAGATGTAAAAAAGATTTTGAGGGGCAATTGGGTCTTTAATCATGCTAATGCATGCATTAAAACCCCTTGCATTACTAATACCATGTATTCCATGTATTAATAATACACACCTCAATACACAATAGTTATACATCGGCTAAAAAAAATGTACCAAACAAGTTATTACTAATACACAAAGCTAATGCATGCATTATTTCTTCTAATACACTCTACCAAACGACCCCTTATTGAAATAGAACAGTCACAAGTGACAAAAAATTAAGTTTTGATTTTAAACATCTCAATCTACTGAACAAAAGTTTGCTTTCAAAATGGCATTGAAGATTTAAGGAAATAAAGAGGAATTACTGATGGATGTGATAATCACTAAATATGTTAAGGGATCCAAATGGTGCATCAATCTGGTGAGGAAACAGTATGGGCTATCTGTATGGAAATATATACGGAGCCTACGGGATGAATTCAATGATAAGTGCAGACTAAAGGTGGTCAGTGCTTGCAATACAGAAAAGCAACTTGATAGATGGTTGGATGACCTACCACTAAAGGAGGTAATTCCTGTCACTTGTGGGATTGGTAACATCAAAGAGAGTACAAAATGTGAAAGTTTCCTAGGTATGGAGAGTGTAGGGTTCAGTATATTTAATGATTGAACCCCTTTAACTAGAAGCAAACGCAAGGATTCTGAGGCACTTCTGCAGGCTACCATGTGATCTAGAAAATGCATCAGGCACTCAAAGACCAAGGCTGCTGCATCTACTTCTACTCCTATTGAGGTGACTGATGATGAGGTGGAAGCTTATACACAAAGGAAAATGAAAAGAGAGTGTGGCTATTCCTAAAAATCCCTCCTTCACTGCTAAGAAACAGGTTTCCAAATGTGGTTCATCCAATACTCCTGTCTTGTCCAATCTGATGGATGCGAAAATTGATAGTGAGGAAGAGGAGGAGGCCTGCCTTCCTCAGAGTCACTTGGGAGTTGGGACAAATGACACTGATGAAGAAATCGACAACTCTGTGAATGACAAGGACGACCAAGTGGATCCTCACCTTGCCAAGGTGATCCAGTTTAAGAGGCAAACTGTGTTGAGGAGTCGTATGTTTACTGGATATGGTGGTCTTGAGATGGGTGAGCTACTTGCCAAAATAGTTGTTCAGGGTTGGAGCAACATGTTCCTCCAAGGAGATCATAGGAGGAAGTTGTGTAAGGCAGAGCTCACTGAGTTCTACATCAATACCAAAGGTACTGCCACGTCTATTGCCAGCAATGTTAGGGTGCCCCAATTGAGATTACTCCTCAGGTGATAGCTCAGGTTCTTGGTGTTCCTAATGCTGGGTGGGATCTCTATGTAAGGAATGAATGACCACCATTGGATGGACTGCCCTCTTCCCTGGACATCAGTAAAAAGTTCTCCAACAAGACCCATGTCCAAGAGCATCAGAGAGTGGAGAAAAAGGAAATGTCGAAATTGCATAAATTGTTCTTTGATGTTGTCCATAAGATGTTGATCTCTCAAAAGAAGAAGAGGACTGAGGCTAACTTTTTTTTTATCTCACTCTCATGGAATTGCTGGACACGGGGATTTCCATTGATCTTCCCCAGCTCATATTGCAACATATGGTCAGGGTAAGTCAGCAGGATAAGAAGGGGCAAGTTCTGCCTCATGGAATTTGGATGGGGGTTGTTCTTGCGCATCTCCAGGTACCTGTGTGAGTTTGGCATTTTCAAATGACCAAGGATATGATAGGGGTGGTGAACCAAGTTGTTGTACCTACATCATCAAGGAGGTCCAATGCTACATTGCAGCGACTGGGGGATGCCTTAGCAGCTAAGAATGTTGAGAATGAAGCTCTAAGGGTTGCTCATCAGGATGCCATCACCATGCTTCATGGTGCCTAGGAGATTGAGTAGACAGATCTTAAGGCTAAGATTGTCAGTCTGCAGGCTGAGTTTGACAAGGAAAAGGGCTACTTACTCTGCCAGCCTGCAGGGCCTCTGTCAGCTGCTTCAAAAGAACCCTCGATCGACCCCTTCTCCCCCAAACTAGCCTAGCTCAGCTAAGCATCCCATTTCCCCTTCCTTCTAAATGTAGCCAATTATCCTTCACTTTTTTAGTAATATGAATTGTTGTCTTTTTGCTTAAGAATATGGTGTCATATAACTGATATTAATGGAAACACATCCTGCTTTCTCCCTTCATTCTGGTTGTTCTACTTGACTTTTCAAATCTCTTGAGATGTCTAACTGGGTTTTTTTTTCGTTTTTGTTTTGATTGTATATGTGATAGCCCCAGCGGCTATGAGCTTAGTATTGCTGATTCAGATACTCAGATTTTTTTGGAATCATAAAAAATCTTGTTCCAAATTGGAACAAGATTTTTTATGATGCCAAAGTGGGGGAGAGGGGAGTGTATTTACTTTGTAATATTTATAACCCATTATAATAACCTGGTTTATCTAAGTGTTTCTTCTGATGCCTTGCTTGGACTTTGAACTGATTGAAACAGGTTAAGCACAGAACACGAGGGACATAAGTTCATCATCATCAAAAAGGGGAAATTTATTGGCTTTAGTATGTTATGATGATTGACAAAATGTTATCTGCCGAAACAATTCAATGGCCCATAAGACAAAGATGTGGAACAAGTTCATGAACCAGGAAGAATATACATGTTTCAGCATACAAAGTCCATCTCAATGAAGGAGTCTCATGGTGAAAAGATCTGGAAGTCTATACAATGTATATTCAAGACAAGAGTCGACAGACGTATAGACTCATGCATCCAAGCAAAAAGGTAGTCCTTATCGTGCAAGAGTTCATGTTGAACTGGGAACTGGGAAGCAAAACAAAAGACTATATATGCAGATCCTTCCACAAAGACACTTACGCACTTATACTGAGAGAAAAGGCAAAATGTAAGCAAATAAGCAAGAGCATATTTGAGAGAGTTCTGATTGGCTATTCAAGTGCAACCTGATACAACGAAGTACGAACCAGATTGAAGAACCTGTTTCATAGTAATATGTCTTACGGTCTTCTTTTCTAGTCACCTTATATTACGAAGTTAAATTGAGTTGTACTTTCCTAAAAGTATGGAGGATATTTTTGAGTCACAAAGGCATCTCCTGGACTATGCCTGGGAAAGTTTCTGAGGCTTTAAAGAGCTGGGAGGAAGCAGGAGTACTGGCAAAAGCAGATGGAGACTTATCCCTGCTTCAATATGGTGGGCAATATGGAAAAAGAGGAACTCTAGGTGTTTTGAGAGTATAGAAAACAGTGTGCAGAAAGTGAAGCTCAACTGCATTTTGCTATTATGTTTTTGGTGTAATCAGTTATACTCAAATGATATTGTCTCTATAATTGATGTTTTAGACTCAATTTAGCCATAGAGCAGTAAGAATTTGGAGCTTTTGTATATAAGATTTCAGTACAACCCATGTACTGTTTTGTGATATAATACAACCTTACCAAGTTCAAAGAAAAAAAAAAGTATTGTTTATTTATATAAATATACTTCAACTTCAAATTGGGGATAACTTGAAGGGGGTTCAACAGTCTGTGTAGATTGTTGATATAGGGATTAGAGTTAGATACTAGGTTGCAAGTACTTGTAATCTGAATAAGTGTTTGAGGATCATTGTTTTAGTGGAGTTAGGACAAATCTGAAGACGTGCAGAACGTGGTTTTTACCCCTTGTGAGCCGGGTGTTTTCCATGTAAGAATATGGTGTTGCTACTTTTACATTGTCTTCGTTTCTGATAAGAAATCAGGGTGGAACAGATAATGTAACCTGGTTCATCACTTAGGCGAAAATCTGACATAACCCAATTCATCCCCTCTCGTGTTATTTATGAGTGCATAAATGCCAGAGAGGAAGAAAAGATGATAATTATGCAGTCAAAGCAGGCTATAAGAATTCATGTTGGGCATGGAATATGCATTGAAAACTGGCCCTGGAAGATGGATTTGGAGGACCATTGCACCTAGGGAAGCATGTTTCACTTGAACTGCAGCACACAAAGCTTGTTTAACCAAGGATAATTTATAGAGGTTAGCAGTAGGTGCTACATATGTGAGAAGCATTGGTATCTGTCAATCATCTTTTGTTACACTCTAATCATTGGTGCAGCTATGGTCAATGTTCCTAAATAACTTTGGAGTACATTGGGTATAAACTTGAAAGCATTCAGACGCTTTAACCAGCTGGAATGGACAAATCACTATAAAGGGCTGCAAGCAGCTAGGGAATGCAGTACCTATCAGAATGCTATGGACCATTTGGCTGGAAAAAAACAGCAGATGCATCTGCTGAAAGAAAGAACATATGTCCTCTGGGAAGTGTAAATGTCGTAAGAGTCGTTTCGTTTGGTATAAGAACGCCGTAGCTGATTGTGCCTTTTTGATAGATCTTGTGTACTCCTTCAATCTGTAGAAGAAAAACTTCCCCTGTATCAACACAATACCTCCTTGTACTTACCAATAAAACTTGTACCTTTTCATCTGGAAAAGAACTATGAAAATGACAGACAGTTGACCTGAGGTGATGCAGGCTAGCCAGAATTTAACTTTAGGCATGGTATGATGACTGAATTTTCTTGGAAAGTCAATTGGCTCTCTCAACAACCCTCACATAACAGAAGCAAAAGAATGTTACTTGGACATGTCCCTGTTTACTGGCGTCTGTCATAGTCAGAGATAGTTACCTAATACATATTCTATGAAGTACTCATGGAAACAGCCTCTCTATCTCCACAGAGTAGTGATAAGGTCTGCATACACTCTACCTCCCCAGACCCGGCTGGGTCTGTCACTAGTCCGGGTTTGAGCACCATCATATCCTTAATCTCCTAAAAACCTCAGTTTCTCAAGGTCTAGTAAATACAATCTACTAGAAAGAATAAATGCACAGACACCAATCAATAGACTTACACTACAAAAATAAAACCATTCCTCAATCTCAAACTAAGTAAAGGTTAATCTCACTCCATTCACATAGAATTTGGGGAAAAGAAAAGAATATACATTTAAGGGGAGAAAAAGGGTACTGACCCCATTTTGATGGGCTCTTTCGACGAGCTTGGAAGGTGATAAGAAGCCATCACTATGAATAGAATGAGAATGCAATTCAAAGACTAACTTCTCTTTGGGTTGATTCCAGGGAATGGCAAAATCGTCAGTATTGGGTGAATGAAGGCGGTCCAAGAAAACCCATTCACTCACACAATTGTATGCCGAAGTCTGTTCAGATGTCATTCTCTTCTTTGAACCACCTCTCTTCTTCTTTTTCTTGTTCTTCGACCCATTCGCAGCTTGTTTTTTGCGGATTTCTTTGTCACCCATCATACAATTCTCTACCAATTCAACAAGTGAAGCTCCCCACTGAGTATATCTGGGGCTGTCGGCTGGTCTACACCAGCAGCTTCGACTTCAACTTTTTTCGTTTTCCTTTTTATCTTTTTTTTTTGTTAAAACATATTTTCTACTATTATTGGGAATAGTGCAATAACTTGCCTAGACGTAAATCACATTAAACAAGCTTCATACCATGAGCTCATATCTGAGTCTCGAATCGATTTCAAATCTTTCAAATGGGAGATTCCCCACTCAACCATGCCCTTACGAGCATCATTATTACTAGTTTAGAATACGTGCGATGCAGATGTGTGTCACGATAATATAAAAAAATTGAATACAAAAATAAATTAGAAAAATAGATTATAATAATACCTAAATGGAGTGACAAGTCAAATCATCTTGCCTGTGCAGACGATACTATTATCCTTGCATCAACAAAAAAGAATTCTCTTTTAATGATAATTCAAGTGTTGCAAGAAGATGAAAATCAGTCAGGCCAGAAGATTAATAAGGAGAAAGGCTTTTTCTAGATGTTTAGTCAGGCTGCTACTAAGTTAGTGAAGATAGTAGAAGAGATAATTGATTTATTGAAAGGTAAGTTTCCTTTAACTTATCTTGGTTGTCCTATAGGACATGCCAAGAAAAGTAAAACTGGTTTTGCTGATTTAATTTAAAAAATTCAAAATAAGTTACAGCTGGAAGGGTAAATTATTATCTTTTGGAGGGAAAATTGTGTTTATTAATCATGTTTTGCAAAGTATGTCAATATATATGCTCTATGCTATCACACCTCCTAAATGTATCATTTATGACATCCATAGAGTTTTTGCAAAAAAATTATAAAAATTTAAAGAGGAAGGAAGAGCAAAGTATTTGGGTGGCTTGGGAAGACATTTGTCAAACCAGAGAAAGAGAGATAGGGTTTAGGTCTATGTTTGATGTTTCACAAACACTATTTGTCAAACTTTGGTGGAGTTTCAGAACCAAGAAGTCTTTATGGGCTAATTTCCTATGGAACAAGTATTGCAAAAGACATAAGCCACAAATTGTTGAATGAAATGGTAGATCTCAAGTATGAAAGTTAATGCTACAAGCCAGAGATAAGATAGATCAAGAGATATGGTGGAAACCTAGAGGGGGATCATGCTAGTCTATGGTATGATAATTGGACATAACTAGGTATTCTGCACTATGTGTTGCCTATTACACATGGATCAATAAAAGGATATGAAGATGTCCATCAGATCATGGAACATGACTATGATGACTAAACAAGGAAGTATGTGATCATGTGGTTGATGTCATGGGAATTATGAAGCTGCCAGGAAAAGGAAAAAAAAGACGATCATTGGTGGATGGCAAATAGCAAAGGAAAATTTACAGTGGGTAGTGCTTGAAACATGATTAAACAAAGGGAGAGGAACCAATTGGGCATTATGAACATATGAGAAAATGGTATTCCATTAAGAATATCTTTTCTATTATGGAGGATGCGGTTTCAAAAAATTTCTATAGGAGAGGTTTTTGTATATATATAAAAAAAAAGAATAACAGCTTCTATGGAATATTGTTGCTGCTCAAACTCAATACAAGATGTCTTTGACCACCAATTTGTGTCTTGCACTAATTCTAAGTCTATGAATAACATTTGCAGGTGCAGCTGAGATACATAGTCCTTTTATTCAACTTAAACAAACCCTAGATAAATGATGGAGTGTTAATTGGGTTATTAAATTGAGGCCATTGATTATAACTCTTCCAATATTAATCATTACGCAAATTTGGAAAAAAAAGAAATATTACAAAGCTTGGAGAAAGAAATGTTCAAAGCATGGAGAAAAAATGTCCAATAATGTCATGGAGAGAAAGATAAGTAGAAACATTTATCTAATGACTGCTTCTAGATAACCTTGACTTGTTAAGGTGCCTAACTCTGGGCCTCAGATTGTTCAATTTTCTGAAATCTTATACTTCTATTATTTCTTGAAAAGTTGTTAGATGGGTGTGCCCTCTTGCACGAAGTTATAAGTGCAACAATGATGGATCTAGTAAATACATTATTCAATGCAGTTCTAAGGCCTTTTGTGTGAGAGATAGAGTGACTTGGTATTTGCTGAAGGAGAGAAGTTTGATTTATGTGATGCTTTAGAAGCTGAGATTAAAGCATTCAAAGATGATTTGAATATTGTGTTGAGAATAATGTTTTACCCCTTGTGATGGAAACTGATTCCTTAATTATGAAGAAGCTTTTAGATGGAATCTCAGAAATTCCATGGGGCATAACAATGAACATATGATGCATTCAGGAGATCTTAAAAGAGAAGGAGGTGGTGATAATACACACTTTTACGGAAGACAATAACCTGGCTGATTTTTTAACTAACATTGTGTATGGTTTTGTAGATACTGTAATGCAATTTTTCTCTAATGAAGTTATGCTAATACAAGCGAGAACAATGATTCAAAAAGACAAGCAAGGTTTGGTTGAGCTTTTGGTTGTCCTTGCTTGTCTTCTTGAATTATTGTCTCGCTTGTATTAGCATATTTTCATTAGAGAAAAATTGCATTACAGTACCTATAAAACCATACACAATGTTAGTTTAAAAATATATTCTTGAAGACATTTCTTTGATTAAGTATCCGCACCTGGTGAGAGTTTTGAAGTGCAATCTCGATACGCAATCAAGGAATGTGGGCTTAGATGTGTCCCATATGCAATTTACTTTCTATTTGGTCTGCTACTTATCCTGAAGAAATTCCAACATGAGGTTTCTTAAATTTGTTTATTGCAAATCTGATCTATCGACTAGGTGGTGGTATCAATCTCATTGAGACTCAATCCACCAGTTATTAGAAAATTGAAGCAAATAACAAACATAGGAGAAACAAAAGGAATAACAACTTAACTTAATTAGGGTGGGATCGAGAATATGGAGTCTGAACAGTGAAGTTGTGGGTTGCTGGAAAGATGGTTGAGCTGTGAGCAAGAAGATTGGAGCAGAAGCGCCCCATTTTAGCTGATCTATTAGGCTTAAAGATTTAGAATTTGAATCCGATGACATAGAAAAACAATATAGACTAGATGGATTATAAGCTAGGGTGACCGACTTACCTAAGACGATTAATTCGGCGAAGGAGCTGAAGAAGAAGATTGATG
Organism: Solanum gracilifrons; assembly: GCA_029582605.1. Taxonomy (NCBI): domain Eukaryota; kingdom Viridiplantae; phylum Streptophyta; class Magnoliopsida; order Solanales; family Solanaceae; genus Solanum; species Solanum gracilifrons. The sequence goes on from JAJOOH010002904.1 coordinate 15,522, forward strand.
GAAGCTGCAAATTCAGCACTTTCCTATTCTGATAATGTTCCTTTTTTGTTTTGATCTTTTATTTTCGTTCTTTAACTTTTATTCATTGTCTTCTTCTCAACCTCTCCTCGGTCACTGAACTGGGTTACTGAACTCCACCTTCTCGAAATCCCATTTCAGAAAGTCAAGTCAAAGGCAAATGAGTCTTTCTCTTGAATGGGTTGGGTTGTTCCAAACCCATTTGAGAGGTGAACATATTTATTTATTTCAATAAAATGGGCGACTTTGGCCCACTTTTAATTGAAAAAAAATCAAAGCTCAGAACAAAGAAATGCCAGAATAGAAATTATGGATCAAGTTAAAAGACTACTATTAACAAAACAAACAAATACTCATAGAAAGAGTTATATGACAGAAAAGTGAAACAATCACTCTCCATAGAGTGTAGTATGCTATAATTCAAGCGTATATAAACCAAGATTGGAGAAAATACCTATGATACCCTGAACTAAGATGTAGTGGTATCAGTTCTCTTAAGCTCAATCTGCACGAGTTAAGGATGAATTAGGTTATTTCTTTTTATTAAGATTGATTCAGGAGATGTACAAGTGATTAGGTGTTTTACCTTGATAAATGAAGATGGTAACAATGTTGAACTGAAGAAGTCTTCACCAAGTCGAATTCATGGTGCTCGTGAGATTTTCAAACACCCAAATGAATACCACTCAATCTTAACGTAGTTCTGTCATGTTTGATTCAAAGAGAGAACAACTTTCGGAGCTCCATGGACGACCAACGTTGAACTAAAAGGAGCGTCGCTTGGTTTCGACATTTCCTTCTTGTTTTTGGTCGTTTTAACTTGTTGCTGATTGTTTTTGTTTTGGGCTTGGGTCACTTTTGGACCTAAGTCATTTGCGTTTGAACCCTCTTGTAATTCATACTTATAAATGCAAGTAAGCAAAATACTTTCATTGCATGAGATTGTTAACAATTCGTCATTTCACATTCAACCCTTGTGTTTTTCCCAACATGCATTGTACATGTTTCACTATAGAGACAATTAACATGCATACATATATAAACTTGGAAAACAACAACCATCACCTACCTCAAATCAAGCCTTGGAAGTTCAATTGAACTTGAGTCTTTCCCTTGTTATGAATCTTAGCTTGTTCTTGGTCTACAACAATTAATAAACATATAATCAGACCTAAATGATCTAAAAACACTCGAATTATACTCAAATTCCAAACCCTAGGCCGTCCTTATGATCATCCCACCCAAATCAAAGTTTTTTCACCATTAATATGAATGACAATGGGGTGGGGTGGGGGGGGGGGGTAAGGCTATAGGGGCAGTGCGAGTTTAAGGTTGTGCGTGGCATGGAGGGAT
>JAJOOH010002905.1:0-16350 GCA_029582605.1 Solanum gracilifrons
CTTCATAGACTCCCTAGGACTCGTGAACTCTGTGCTCTAATACCAAGTATCTCACGCCCTCGAGAACCATTGTTGGCCCCAAGCGAACCTTTGGCCTGGCTTACTTACTCAGCGGATGACTTTAAGCATTAATAAAAGAACTCAAATGCAAGATAACTCAACTTTTCAAACTAAACTCATAGTGTTTTAGAAATAAACATTTAACTTAGCCAAAGTGGCAACTCAAAACTAAGCATAAGTCAATAACAAGATAAAGACAATTGAACTAACTGATTGTCTATCTATGAAACCTCTAATAACTGAGATGGATGTCGGGACAAAACCCAGGACATCCTAATGAAATATATACTGAAAAGCAATAAAAAGTGATCCTTCGGAAGCAAGGAGGCTCACCAACAAACTCTGGAGCTCAACTAGAATCAACGATGCACTGGAAGTTGATCATGGTTACCTGTGTCTGCATCATAAGAAGATGCAGGCCAAATGACATCAGTACATTGAATGTACGAGTATGCAAGAGAAATTCTAAAACAAGACATAAACTTGAAAGGAACTGAAGAACTTACCTGGCTCAATTGATTTCAATATAAAGCACTGTAAATAAATGTAGTATAAAGAAAAGATTTAAAACATGGTTTTTTGACTCTGTGTATTTACAAATACAATAATAACTCTGTATGTATGCAAAGATACAATATGAACTTTCTTTGTATATGAAAATACAAATATTTCTTATGTATATAAAAATACAAAATACTATTGTGGGAGTTTCTCTAACCAACAACCATCACTTAAGAGCTATCGTGATGATACAACATTTTGCCTCACGCTACCAGGGTCGTCTATACCTTCCCAGGGGTATACAACCTGAAACTACTAAGTGGATCTACTATTCTATGCTAAAAAATACTAAGGAATCATCTAAAAAGTATGACCCTTTTCTACCCATAGTGGCTAAACTGTTTATGGGGGCTGTGAGTTGTCTGAACTCTCCCCTATATCGGTGCTCAATACTACTCCCAAAATATGATACTAGCTCTTATGTTTAACAACAAACATTTTTCTGTGATTTGAGATAATTTCTCAAAAACATAGCTCAAAGGCTATCTTGGAAATCAAAGTTTCCTCTCTTGCTTAATTGTGAAAGCACTTAGTCTTTTCTGAAAACTAGCTCAAAGGCTCTTTGGAAATCAAGGTTTCCTTTTCTTGTTTAAATGTGAAAACATTTTAACTCTTTGGGAATACATAGTCCCCATATACTTTGAAGAAATGAACTTCAACATTACTCTTTACTCAACTTAAAACTCAAGTCTTAAAACAAAGTTAAATCATTTGTAAAAGACTTTTGGAAGACTCTATGAACTTCTCTTGACTTGGCTCTTAACTTTTCGTGACTTGAATCTTTACTGATCCACTAATTGATTTATGGATTCAAGGATTGAAATTTGTGATAGGAAAGATCTCATGATGTTAGGAGTGTTTTTAGATAGTTAAACACGAGAAAAGATCCAAAAATCACTGTCTGAAAGTTGGTCCGCGACACGGAGATGTATTTAAATTTTGGTCACGAAAATAACTTTTGAGGCAGAACTGTCCGTGAGTGCTCTGCGATACGAGGGAGGATTTTTCACATCCTAAGGAATAGGTCCGCGACGTGGACCTGGTACCCAGATTTGCCAGACTTGTTCCTTCTTCATTTTCAAGCCCTGATTCGCCTAAATTTGATTCATTTTTTTCCAATACACTTTTGATTCAGATACCCAACATATGTACACAAGAATCTAATAAAAAACAACTCTAAAATCGACATTAACCTTTCAGAAACTCGTCAATCTCATCCCAAATTCAAGAACGAAAGTAAATTCAAGAACAAACATTAAGAACATTCAAACTTTAAACTTTTAGGATGAATTCATGCTGAATTAAACATTTTTGGCGTGTGGGTGAACGAACCCAACACTGTGAACTCACGTATCTCGTAGGGATTTACCCTTGACGAAATCCACAAGCGATTCTTGAAGAACTTGACGATTCTTGCTCCTTCTCCTCCTTTCTCTTCTTCTTTTCTCTTCGCTAAAACCCTAACTCAATATCATTAGAGCGTAAACTGAATCCTATCAGTTTAGACTCCAATTAATTACCAAAAATGAAATTAAGTCATGGGGTATGGAAAAGACCAAAATGCCCTTCTAAAAATTCGATTGGACATTTCCTTATTCGAACAACCCAACTTCCAATGGGCATATTTCAGTCATACGAATTCGGAATCGCGTAAACTTGGCGGCGTTCAAAAGATCATTCCAATATCTTTACTACGAGATCTGGAAACACACCTAATTCATCTTGAGCTTGAAGTTATGGTCGTTTGAACTTGACCAAAAACTCAACTTTAACACACTTGAAATGTTTTCCAGATTTTCTTTATACTTTCCAAAAATGACTATTTCCTCTTTTAAATTCCTTTTTAGTTCTTTCTTTTTACGGGATGTTAAACCAGCGAGAGTAATGATGTCCATTAAAGTATGGTGGTCAGTGTGAAGAATGTCCATCTTGAAGTAAAGCGCCAGGAATCTAATAGTGTGCCATAGGATCTTTGCTCATGCACGTTAGTAGAATAGATAAACAGTAATAGTAATTTGTAGTTAGTAAATAACACATAGAGTATTATACTGGTTCGAATCACCGATGTGGTGCTTAGTCCAGTCCCCTTGGGTTACAAGGGTTTCCTTATGATGTTTGAAGAGAGCTTTGGTAGTATAGCGATTCTGCAATTTGATTTTGTCTGATGTACAAATCAGATTTCTACCTTGACACTACCTCTACTTGTAAACCTACACTCAAATTCTTTATTTTTCTTTTCTTTTCAATTGTATCACTCACGTGTTTACAAAGCTTTATGAAATATAAAAGAAAGTTGTTCTATAATCTCAAGTGAAGTTGCGTGCTTCACTCCTAAGTTTGAGGGGGGGGGGGGGGTTTATATATGAACAGACTTGTGCACTTGTAAGGAAAACCCAAGGGAATTATACTTCAATCAAGGATTTGAAGAATCCCTTGATTGAGGCGATTTGCTGACCCATATCCATATCAGATATGTGCATGGTAAATCACATTCCTTCCTTCTTGTCAGATGAGACTCAATTTTGTGCTTGGCTGGAAAATTTGTCTTGACTCTTGGCTTGATTTGATTTCATTTCTTCTTTTGATGGATTCGCTCTATTCTTGGCTTGATTTATGATTGCTTGATCTTGTCGTATCAATCACGATTTGCTTGATTCATCTGCTGCCAGCTTTAGGCCGTCTGTTAACGATTCTTATTCCCTTTGATTATGCCCTTCCTTTAGTAGTAGTTGTAGGGATTAGAATATATCTCTTTACATGTTGGTGTTGTTTTTCTTTGATGTTTTCCTTATTGGATCTCCATGCTTGCGATAATTGTGAGTAGTATACTAAGTGTCATTTATCAAAATTACATAAGACTAGGAGGCTAACAAATGACACTATCATTTTCTAAGAATTTTCTATTTATTTATAGTTAAGAGCACCAAATTTGTCGTCTAAGGACAGAACATCAGGGTATTACTGTAAGACAGCACGTGACATACATTATAGATGTATGTGATGATTTTCTAATCTAAATGGACTTTATGATGCCGCATGAAAATTAGTTCTGACAAAGAAGCACTTAATTTTTTTCTAATATTTCGATTGGTTAAATTTGTTTCTTCTACTAGTTTTTAATGCATCATTTTAAAGGGCATTTGGGAGAATGACGTTCATTTAAAATGACATGTGTAATCGGATGAATGATAAACTTTTGAGCGGTTTCTTGGAATCTCATGTAGAAAAAGATTCATCTATTAATATAATAAATTATGATATTATAAAAATAGTTTAAACGATGAAACTTTATCAATTAAGGTTTTGATAGTATAGTTAGCAATATTGACTTTTACATGGTTTAAATAATTATATCAAACATATATTTTATTTTCTTATAATTAATGAAGTGAAATATGTGAATGTCTTAAGTCGATTAGTATCATCTAAAACATGGAGGAAATAAGATGACAATGCAGTCACGTAGAACTAAACATAAACAAATCAGATACATAATTAGAAAAAACAAATCACATCCCTGATTAGTTCATAATCAAACCTTAAATAATTTAGAGCATTCTTATAAAATTCTAGAAATGATGTAAGAACATTAAAATCACATATATCTCAAACTCATGAATGCATACTGAGAAATATTATAGACACTATTAACCGAAAAATTAATAGTATCAAAAAATAGAAATAAAATTCTTCGATCATCAAACTAATACTCTTTAAGTATCTACAGAAGTTAAATGAAGACAACAAGTGATATTAAATTGACCCTGTTACCCTGGATTAAAAAGAATTAGATCCAAGACATTTAATTATTATATTAAAATCATGACTTCGAGAAACGTAATCAAACCTTAAATAATTTAGAGCATTCTTATTAAATTCTAAAAATGATGTAAGAACATTAAAATCACATATATCTCAAACTCTTGGATGCATACTGAGAAATATTATAGACACTATTAACCGAAAAATTAATAGTATAAAAAAGTAGAAATAAAATTCTTCGATCATCAAACTAATACTCTTTAAGTATCTACAAAAGTTAAATGAAGACAACAAGTGATAGTAAATTAACCCTGTTACCCTGGCTTAACAAGAATTAGATCCAAGACATTTATTATTATATAAAAATCATGAATTCGAGAAAAATAGAACAAGAGAAAAATAAACAAGTAATGAACAAAGTCAATTTTCGATGCAAAAATCTATAATAATAACCTTATTTTAATAATAAAATAAACTAAAATTTATGTAATCGAAAACAATTTATTTATTATCAATAGCTTATCATGAATATGGGTTTGAGTCGAAAAGAAACACAATAAAGAAAAGAAAAATAATCAAAAGCTAATAAATGGGGCGGAGAAAGCGGTTAGAGAAAATCATCAAAATTGAGCATAAAGGCAAACTTTTTGTTTAACTTTTGAGTTCATACATTATATTACTTATTTAAAAAATAAATAAAGATGAAGTGTTCAATACGTTTGATCCATGTAGTTTTTAGCATTGTGATCTATTATATTTGGTATGAATTTTTTGGTCTTGGCAACAAAGAAAAAATTACAGTTCCATAATCTAATAGATAAAATTTGTTAATTATTTAAATAAAAACAAAAATGCTTACTTTGGTCAAATCATGAAATATTTAAGGGACCATTTAGAATCTATCAAGATTAAAGTCCTTTGTAGATGTACTTTGAAGTATATTTCTCGATACATTAAAATTATTCTAAAAATTAACAGGAGGATGAATAATTTTGCTATTCAGTCAATGAAAACACTGAATTAATTATTTAAATACATTTTAATGATTGATTTTTATTTTGTTGTCTTTTGTGTGTAGTATCAATAATTCGAAGTAGATTAAAAGTATCCATTTAATGAGTTTACACTTAAGTAATTAGCACTAAACGCTTTGTAAATTGAAAATTATGAATGCAGAAATAATAGCTTTTGAAATTTATCCAAATTTCACCTAACTTCAATTCATAAAATTAAAAAAGCATAGGGTTAGGATAAATTTACAATGAAATAATTTGATCAATCTCTTCCCGTGATTCTTTTCATTTGTAATCATCTACTACTATTTGCTATTTTTTTTAAAATAATTCATTTGATTATATATATATATATATATATATATAAAACAAATATATAGAAAATCTATAATTTATTTCACTTAACATCACAACCAGAATTTCCAAACCGAAATATACAATTTTTTTAAAAATAAAACCCAATATTTGTCCCTTCATACTATAGAAAGAAGCATGTAATATGCAATCTCACAAAAAAATTTCATGACCAACACTAATTTGTTGTTGCTCCTTTGTTCAATCTTTTGACAATGGGTAACCACTTATCATACTGCAAATGAAAAGGCCACATAAAGTTAGTAATAAATTAACTCAAAATTTTTTATAAACGAATATATGCTGAAATAAAAATATACCTCCGCCTGCAATCGGTCACAATCATTACGGAACTCAATAAGAAGCTTCTTTTGTTCTTCTTCAGCAGTGGCAGAGCAAGTTTTGTTTCTCTCTACCAGTTTACTTTGGAATTCATAATTGAATACAAGTGTTTTTCTTTTGTTTTCAAGATTTTTGAATCCTTTCTTGATCCACTCACTAAAAATTAAAACGATCATAAATATATCGTGAAGCCTATAAAAACAATAAAACATAAATTTTTTTCTAAAGAACATCGAATAGAAACTCACTTGATCATCTCCTTATTTGAAGAATCCATTGCTAAAGGAAATTTCGACTAGGTTAATAATAAAGAAGTTTGATTTATTTAGTGTGGTATATAATTTGCTTCTCAGAAGAGGAAGACCCCTCTTTAAATAGATGTCTTCACTAAATTCTTACCAAATATAATACTCCCTCCGTCTACTATTAATTGTCACACTTTCCATTTTTAGAGTCAAACTATAAAAACTTTGACTAACATTTTACAATATATTTTTTCATCATATTGATAGGCAAAAAATTGCAATGTATAGTACTTTTCCTATAGTTTTTGAATATCTAATTTTTTTTTGTTTAATTGATCGAATTAATGTAATCTAATTTAACTTTGAAAAATAGTCAAATTGACTTTCGAAAAGCGCAACATGACAAATAAAAGTGGACGGAGGGAGTATTTGAAGTTCAAATTGTAATGAAAGTTTAATTATTTTTGTGAGATTTGTGCAGGTTAGAACTGGTAATAAATTAATTTTGTTGCTCAATTTTATTAGATTAATTGGATTTGAATATATCCTAAATAATAGGTAATAAACTATTTTAATGAATAATTATAAGTTTAAAATTTAATAGTTATTTTTCTAAATAAGGTTAATCATGTAGATTTTTTTTTGGTCAACAAGCAAATTTTTTATTCAACCAAAAATATTTATTATCAAATCTACTACCCCTATTGGCATTCAGCGCTACCTCTCATCTATCTTTATCTATACAGTTGGTTATAATCAGTTTCATTTTAGTCAAATAGGCCTACAAAAAGCATTATTATAAAGGGTAGGGAATTTACTTCTTCGGTGAAAACTCTAGTTTCTATGTCTTTGGCATTCTATATATATCCTATCATAATCCAAAAATCAATGGTCATGATGGCACCTACTAAAACCAACTAGTAGGTAAGCCTAACCATTAGCTTTGAGCCAATAATAATTGCAGTAGGGAGCATAGGAAAAAGAGGAAAAAAAATAAATCATTATAAGAAGAAGCAACGGAAACCCTTAACTGGCTAAAGGAACCCTTGAATGTCATTGAACAATAAGTAATGCGGAAGCTATAATTTATAGTAATTGACTAAGATACGAAATAATGAAGTAATCTTTTATAAGTAAAGAACACTAAAACATCTGAGTTAGAGTATGAAATAAACTAAGACTGCTAACATCTATGAATCTTAATTGTGTTTAATGGAGCCTCTAAAACAATTGAACTAGATAAGTCTGTCGGGACAAGGTCCTAGGCTGCCTAATAGGTAACACAATTGAAGTGAATAAAATATGTTGAATTACAAATGAAATCCTAAGAATGCGAGGAGGACAAACCATAAGCTGAAAGTGGAGAAACTTTGTGTAACATCTGCCCCTTGCCAACGCAGAACTCCGTATCCTTTCATAAAAGTTATGTGGATCCACTAGCTAAGCTACTTAAGACAATCTTGTGGGGCATGTTGTTTGGAACTAGAGGTTTCTACTTGAGAATACCCTATTTACGCCTCCACTTCAAAGCTCTCTCAATGCTAAGTTAAATTCAATTGAATAGATAAATTCAATTATCAAACCATAACATTAGAAAAGATAATAATCATAACATCAATCAAAATCAAAAAGTCATATAAGAGCAGTTTCTTTCAAATAGTGGTTTAATCCTAATTTATAACACCAATACAAATCATAATTTACCTTCGGCTTAAGTTAATCCTCATCCTAATTTATGAGGGGAGTTTTGTGGATGCATGAATTCAAATACTTAATCACATCTTGTACTTCAAATATATAGAGGACGACTTTTTTTTTTTTTATAAAAATAATGGTAAGATTCAAATATATTATCACCACAATATCATGAAATTCATGACACCATCATATTAAATACATTGTGGAAGGCACTTGATCTGCAGAACCAAATTTTCAAAAAATTGTAGCAAGTGAAGATACCCTGTATAAGGAGGAAGTTACCAAGGTAATAAATGATGTAACCAAACATGGGCATGAGTGGAACACCAAGTATAGAAAGGTAATGTTAGAAACACTAAATAATAGGAGTAGATTATAAATATGCTATTATTGTGGGGATCCTTTGATCCATAAACTGTCTGACTAAGCCAACTTTCATTGTGCGGTCATGTTAAATCAAATACTACACAAGAGGTAACCCATGATTGTATTATATTAAAAAAAATATTAAAAAAGACTCATGTCCAGACCAAAAAAAGACTCTTTGTGGGGGAGGGGGGGGGGGGTGGACTCACCTTACTGGTAGATATTTGTCTTGTTTTGTAAGTTTTAGGTACTAAGCAGAGTAGGAACTACATATAGTAATATATAAGTATCGAAAAAAATCATCACACAAGATTAAAAATATCTCTAAAGAAACTTTGAAGGAAGAGTACATTGTTCATCACTAAAAACTAAAGATAAAAAATCTAAACCCTAGAAACTATTAATAATTCCAGGAAATTAGAAATTGAAAAAAAAATATAGTAGGCTCTTTGAAGGTTGTCCAATGTTTCATCTAGCATTCCATCATAGGTGTGATGGTCCATTGCATTTTTCATAATCGTGAGTGAGTAGCTTGGTATGACTGCCCTTAACGATGTTGATCCTGGCGACCCATCACATATGTTATTATTCTTCACACCCCGAGCCTACACCCTGGACGTGGCTAGTACTCGAGAACCATTGTTGGCCAAAAGCGAACCCTTGGCCTGGCTTAACTCTTACTCGAAGACTTACTCATAAAGAAGATAAACTTAAAAGATAACTCAGAATGTTTTGAAAATAAGCATTCAACTAGCCAAAAAGGCAACTCAAGTTTCGACATAAACAACTGAAAATGAAAAAGACTTATGAACTAATGTCTATCTATTAATGAAGTCACTAATACTATAAGAGATGTTGAGTCAAGACCCCTGATCATCCTAACCAAACTGAAATAACATGACAGAAATAACTGAGGGATCCTCTAGAAGCAATGAGCCTCACCAAACAACTCTGGAACTCAACTAGATCAACGAAGCACTGGTTGATGATCCTGGTTATCTGTATCTGCATCATAAAAGAAGCAGGACAAATGGCGTTAGTATATGAAATGTACGAGCATGTAAGAGGAAACCTAAAACATGACATAAGCTTGAACAGGAACTAAAGAAACAACTGACCTCGTCTCAACTCAACTATACATCAAATCAATTCAATATAAAGCAATAACAGTAATGCAATATAATGAAAATATTTTAAGATAGTAGATAATAACTCAATATATTGGAAAATACATTATAACTTGGTTTGTATGTAAAAATACAAAATAAACTCTGTTTGGGATATTCTCTAACTGACAACCATCACTATGAGCGATGTGATGATACATAGTATTGCCCACATTGCCAGAAATGTCCTATATTTTGCCGGGGTATTAAACCCTTCAAATAAGTGGATCCACTAGTCTATGCTAAAAAGCAATAAGAAATCATCCAAAAAGTATGACCCTTTCTACCCACGTTGGCTACATGGTTTATGGGGGTTGTGAGTTGTTTGAACTCTCCCCCGTATCGGTGCTCAGTACTACTCCCAAAATATAACTTAGCTCATATGTTTTTTTTAAAAAAACATTTCCTCTTCCTCAACTTTGAGATTATTACTCAAATGGTTTTCTCTCAAAAGAGATATTACTCATGAACTCTTTTGGAAATCGATGTTTCCTCTCCTTCTTCAATGTAAAAACATTTCTCTTGGGAATACTTAGTTCCCATATATAGTTTTAAAGAAAATGAACTCAAGTCTACTCATCCTCAAACTCAAATGCTCAAGTCTTAAAACAAATTTAAAAGATTTAAAAACGACTTCATTCAATTTTACAATATCTCCCCCTTGGAAACAATCATCCTCGAATGAGCTTACTCTTTATCGGCTAAGGGTGTAATATCTAGCATTTAGTTCAAACACCTAACATGCAATGCAAATACAACATGCATGTCACGCCTCGAAATAAAGGCGTAACTGGCACTCGATACCCTAAAATATCGAGTTACCCATTGAAACATACTAACTAAACCAAACTTGTGAGGCAAAAATATTGGGCAACACAACGTCTAAAAAGTGAAGCCTGGACCCAGAGGTCATGACCTGAAAGAGAATAACCATACAAACAATGGTAGACAAAACCAAAAAAACAGATAAAGATGTAATATCTAGCCGACGAGGCCACAACCGAAAACATACCTACTTACACACACTTATATATCCATGCCAAGACTATTGGCTGGAGGTTGAAACATACAAAACAGAAAACCCAGAATATTGTGTCCACAATAGCCTCTATGAGTGACATAAGCGTTGTCGGGAAAAGGCCCCGACTATACCCAAACTGTACAACAAATTTAAACATCTTCTGATAGCCCAAGGATAAGATGGAGCTTACCAACTCACAGATGAACCTGAATCCTAGCGGGTGGGTCGATTAGAGTCCCTGCATGTACCTGCTCGAACAAAACAAAACGCAGCGTCCCCAGGCAAAGGGACGTCAGTACGAATAAAAATGTACTGGTATGTAAAGTGAAAAGTAAAAACGTAAACATTTACTGTAAAAAGGTAATAGAGATACCACATGAACTGAAACCCAAATAATCTCCATGGCTGACCTTTAGCCCCCTACTACTTAAATATGCATGGTATGCTCGTATAATTGTATGTCGTGAATACATATATATATATAGATGCAAATGCATGACATACCCAACCATTTGCTAGCAATGGTGGTGCTTTCCGGTAGCTAACCGACATCATATTCGCCAACTTGTGGCCATCTGTGTCTCATATGTATAAATATACGCAATAGGCCCCACACCTCCCGATTATAGCTCGGGAGTAGAATGCATAGCATGTCATGTCATGGATTTATAATACCTATGAGTAACTGTTGTCATGTTGCCAATCTTGGCCCATCTGTAGTCTTGTTCTCATATCCCCATAATAACTTTCGTATAACATATAACAATATCATGGAACTTGATATGTTCTTCCAAATAAGCTTGAAAAGTTAACTCGAATTTATAAGGATAACCTAACCTTGTTGATATTCATAACAAGTTTAAGGTGACTTACTTAGTTCCTAACTTGGTTCCTAGATAACTTATAAAAGAGATATTTCAAAAACCAAGTGTTCTAATAGTTTACATTTAAAATTATATTTGAGAGTTTTGAAGGTCGTGAGCTACTTTAAAGTTTTTCTTTAATAATAACCATAGTGGAGAAAGAGGGCTGGTCACAAGTAGTAAGGGTCTCGCGTGACATTTTAATTCACATCACACAAGAAACAATACAAATTCATAAGTGCGGACATATAATCAAGGAAACTGATAAAATGATGTGTAGATGTCGAACACTCTATTTATCCGAACGAGTGAAATATAAAACTAACAGAATCATGAAAATAATTCAGTTGTGATCCCAATGCCTTTCACTAAAGGTCTTTCTAGCAAGAGAATAACAAAATATCACATTTGGCGTTTTAGGAATTTCCCAGGAGTGGTGCTAAAATGAGGGACGTAGCTTCGCCTTAACATACCTTTTTAATGAACGCTCGAATGGCGGTAGCTTCTTAACGAAAGTTGTTCCTTACGTCCTAAAATTCGCAAACACTATATATAAACAACTGGTACACACCTATAAACAGTTCATAATTGTTCTTAAATCGGCAGATTTGCCAAATGGTCTTAACTTGACGAAATGTCCATAGAACTTCATAAAAACAATCATAAAAGAGTCCCGAGTTGACTACCTTAGTTAACCAGCTGTAAACCTTAAAGAAACTCCAATAACTACAAATTTATATCTTCAAAAACTTGCTCCAAACGCAGCTAATAGAAGGGGAAAACGATTACCACGTGTAAAGATCACGTTTCTAGGCACGGGGGCAATCTTTAATGGTAGAACTCGTCGAAAACTTACCTTCATCATGAAAGTACTCCATAGGAACCTTCTCTTAAGCTTTATTTCTGGTTTGGAAGTAAAATTAAATGTTTTCATGGCTTAAAACGTTGAGTAAGCCGACATACCACATTTTTAAGCCGACCCGGATTCTGCCCCGACAGTCCGTAGTAAAACCCTCATAACTTTTTACTCCGATGTCGGTTGGATACGGGGTTTTTGTGCATTGCAAAATAGACTCACAGGCCTTCAATTTATGGGTGATAGGCCTTCTAACTCTTTGTATATTGGGAGAAAACATCCAATACATTTGACCCAAAGTTAAGAAAATATTATTAGAGAAACTTCGATAACTTTTGCCGACTTTAGTTTCACTAATTTTCTTGACTTCCAAACTTAACATATGACCCATGTGCTGTTATAATACCTCATAACACACTATTCTTAGCATGTTTTACACTCATAGGTTTATCCACAAGGTATGGGACAAGTTAAACCTTTCAAACAGGCGAAGTTCTACCTGAGCCATTTCTTTTCTCATGAACTTTGTTTGAGGGCTTCCTTTGACCTAAAACTTTAGTTTAGTTCCTTGATATTGCCACCTACTTGCAATCTTAATCTCCAATGTACGATACAAAGTCATATACACCTCATATAACCATGCCATACTACGCCACATATATTATGCATGATTAGAGAAAAAAATTACGGGATCTTACATTCTCCCCCCCTTATGAACATTCGCCCGCGAATGGATCTAAACAATTCCTTGGTTGCATTTTCTTTTATTTTCTCAAAGTACTTTATTTGCAAATCTATATTTGTTACAGTCGCAAACCTGAAGTCAAATTCTGAAAATTTTATCTACTAAGCTTTGCATAGCTATCTCATAAGAAGACATGTAAATTTCACCTTCAAGCTACTTAAAATATAACTAAGTCGTTGTGAAGAAATATTTGCCAATAATCGAAATGTGACTCACCTTAAGTCGTAAACAGTTGGGGGTATTCTTTCCTCATTTCCTCTTTCGCTTCCCAAGTCATTTCCTCGACGTTATGGTTTCTCCATAACACTTTCACAGAAGCTACATCTTTATTTCGAAGCTTTCTTACTTGTTGATCTAAAATCTCTATTGGTACCTCTGCATAAGATAAATCCTTTGCGATACAAATATTTTCTATGGGTATAATACGTGAAGGCTCTCTAATGCACTTACGTAACATAGAAACATGAAATACATGATGAACTGCTTCCAATTCTGAAGGCAAATCAAGCTCGTATGCCACCATACCGATCTTCCGAATAATCTTATATGGTCCAGCGTACCTAGGACTAAGCTTCCCTTTCTTTCCGAATCACATGATGCCCTTCATAGGCGATACTTTCAGGAAAACCCAATCTTCTACCTCAAACTCTAAGTTCCGTCAGCGAACATCTACATAAGACTTCTGTCAACACTGTGCTGGACGAAGCCGATCTCTAATAGGCTTAACCTTTTCAATCGCTTGTTGGACTAGATTGGGACCTAGCAAATCTGCTTCCCTAAGCTCAAACCAACCGATTGGGGACCTACACTTCCGCCCGTATAGTGCTTCGTAAGGGGCCATCTGAATACTAGCTTGAAAGTTGTTATTATAAGCGAACTCAATAAGAGGTAGATGTCGATCCCAACTTCCTATAAAATCCAACACAGAAGCACGTAACATATCCTCAACCGTCAGAATAGTACGTTCTGCCTGTCCATCAGTTTGTGGATGAAAAGCGGTGCTAAGATTTACTTGAGTTCCTAGACCTTTCTGAAATGATCTCCAAAAAAATGTTGTAAATTGAGCTCCTCGATCTGAGATAATAGATAATGGAACTCCGTGAAGGCGAACAATTTCCTGAATGTAAAGCCTAGCATAATATTCAGCTGAATATGTCGTCCTAATTGGCAAGAAATGAGCAAATTTTGTCAGTCTATCGATAATTACCCAAATGGAATCAAACCTTCGTGGAGTACGAGGCAAACCAGTGATGAAGTCCATATTTATCGTATCCCATTTCCATAACGGAAGCTCAATAAATTGGGTTAGGCCTCCAGGCCTCTGATGCTCTGGTTTAACTTGTTGACAGTTGGGACATTCAGTTACTATCTCCGCAATATCTTTTTTCCTGCCATTCCACCAATATACCTGTCGAAGGTCCTGATACATCTTCGTCGCTCCAGGGTAAGATGCATATCTAGAATAATGGGCCTCTGAAAGAATATTTGTACGGAGCTTCCCAACTGACGATACACATAAGCGACCCTGGTATCTAAGGACTCCATCTCCAGTTAGCTCAAATAAGGGGTGTTGCTGCTGTGGAATCTTTTCCCTCAATTTCCTAAGCTCAGGATCTTCATGTTGCTGTCTTTTCACTTCAGTCACAAAGGAAGATTCTGCCATATTCTTAACGACAACACCTCCGCCTCCTGCATCTACCAAGTGTACTTGCAAATTAACTATCTGGCATATGTCTTTTGTAATTCCAGCCTTATCAGCTTCAACATGACTTAGACTACCCATGGACTTCCGGCTTAGAGCATCAACAACAATATTAGCTTTGCCGGGATGATATAAAATGTCAACATCGTAGTCCTTTAACAATTCTACCCATCTCCTTTGTCGACTCCCTCTGCTTAAGTAAATACTGAAGGCTCTGGTGATTGGTGAACATATCTATATGAACCCGGTATGGATAATGTCGCCAAATTTTTAGGGCAAAAACAACTGCGGCCAACTTAAGATCGTGTGTAGGATAATTGTGCTCATACTTCCGCAACTGTCTAGAGGCGTATGCAATAACCTTACCATACTGCATAAGAACACAACCTAGGCCAATTCTTAAGGCATCACAATAAACAACATAGCCCTCATTACCATCCGGAAGGGTTAGGACAGGTGCAGTGGTCAGCCTTTTTTTTAGTTCATGAAAGCTCTGCTCACATGCCTCGGTCCACTGAAGCTTCATTGCCTTATGTGTCAATTTTTTCAGTGGTGCAGAAATAGAAGAGAATCCCTTCACAAACCTTCGGTAATACCCCGCCAAAACTAAAAAGTTGCAAACCTCCGTCACATTCAAGAGCCTCGGCCAAGTCATCACTGCTTCAATCTTTCGTCCATCAACCTTAATACCCTCACTTGTAATAACATGACCAAGAAAAGCTACTAAGGTAAGCCAAAAATCACATTTAGAGAATTTAGCATATAACCTGCAATCTGGGAAAGTGTGTAATACAGCTCGCAAGTGGTCTGCATGCTCTGCTTCTGACCGTGAATACATAAGAATATCATCAATAAACACAATCACAAATTCATCCAAGAATGGTTTGAAGACACAATTCATAAGATCCATAAAAGTTGTTGGGGCATTTGTAAGCCCAAAAGACATGACAAGGAACTCAAAATGGCCGTACCTCATCCTAAATATTGTTTTTGGGATATCAACTTCCCTGACTCGCAACTGATGGTAACCAGACCGCAAGTCAATCTTGGAAAAGCATTTAGCACCTTGTAACTGATCGAATAAGTCATAAATCCGTGGAAGAGGATATTTATTCTTTATAGTGACTTTATTTAGTTGTCTATAGTCAATACACATCCGCAAGGATCCATCTTTCTTTCGAACAAAGAGCACTGGGGCACCCCATGGGGAAATACTTGGCATGATAAAGCCTTTATCGAGCAAGTCCTTTAGTTATTCCTTCAATTCTCTTAGTTCTGTAGGTGCCATTCTATAGGGAGGAATCGATATAGGTTGCGTATCAGGAAGCAAGTCTATAGCGAAATCAATTTCCCTTTCTGGGGGAATTCCTTGAAGATCATCAGGGAATACTATTGGAAATTCATTCATGATAGGAATTGACTGAAGAGTCATGAGCTCTTTATTAATATCCTGTACATGAACTATATGGTATATGCAACCTTTAGCAATCAACTTCCAAGCCCTAAGGTATGAAATAAACTTACCCTTAGGAGTGGCTGCATTACCCTTCCACTCAAGGACTGGCTCACCTGGAAAGTAAAATCGGACTATCTTTG
>JAJOOH010002907.1:0-14619 GCA_029582605.1 Solanum gracilifrons
AAAGTTTTAGATCTATGTTTTCATAGCAGTATTTTGAATTGCTTATGCTTTTGCTTGTATTTTCATTTCACTTGAAAAGTTATTGTGGAATTGTAACACCCAGCAACTTGAAAGAGCTAGAATTAGAAAGAGTCATTTTTGGTAAGAATGAGAATTTGGAAATTTGACAAAATTAAGTTAAGTATGAGTTTTGGGTCAATTTCAAACGACCATAACTCCAAGCTCAGGAAGAGTTAGGTGTGCTACAAGATACCATTGTAAATATCTTTGAATTATCTTTCCAACACCGCCAAGTTTGCACGATTTCGAGTTCGTATGAGGGAGATATGCCCATTTGAAGTCGGGTTGTCTAGATAAGGAAAGTCAAAACCAGATTTTAAAGGGGTATTTTGGTTTTTTCATCACCCAACTAATTAAATCCGTTTTTAGTAAATTATTTAAGGTCTAAACTGAGTTAGTTCAGTTTACGCTATTGAGAATTACGCTAGGGCTTTGAGAGAAGAGAAAAGAGGAGGAAAGGAGAAGAAAAGTTTAAGATTAGTCAAGTTCTTGCGAGTTTGATTGTGGATTTCGCCAGGATTCAATCCTACGAGGTATGTGAGACTTTCTTAACATTGGGTTCATTCACCCACAAGCCAAACTTGTTTATTTCAGCGTGAATTCGTCCTAAAAGGTTGAAAGTTTGATGTTCTTTATATGTGTTCTTGAATTTGTTTTCGTTCTTGAATTGGGCTGAGATTGATGAGTTTTTGAGATTATTGTATCGAATTATAGAGTTGTTTTGAGTTAGGTTCTTAGGTACATTTACTGGGTATCTGAATCTAAAGAGAATTTGGGAAAAAGAACCGAGTCTAGGCGAATTGGGGTTGGAAAACGAAGAAGGAAAAAAGTCGGGTGAATCAAGGTGCTAGGTCCGTGTTGCAGACCTGTTCCTCGGGATGGGAAAATTCTTCCTCGCGACGCGGAGCGGTCACAGACCGTTCTGCCTCAAAACTTATTTCGCTACCAATTATTTAAATGCATCTCTGCGTCGTGGACTTACTTCGAGATAGTGATTTCTTGATCGTTTCTCATGTTTAACTATCTAAAAACACTCCTAAATATCATGAGACCTTTCCTATCACAAATCACAATCCTTGAATCCATACATTCAAATTCAAGGAAAGTTTAGAGCCAAGTCAAGAGAAGTTTACAGAGTCTTTCAAAAGTCTTTTACAAATGATTTAAACTTTTTTTAATACTTGAGTTTTGATTTAAGTAAGAGTAACAAATGAAGTTCATTTCTTCAAAAAGAGTATTGGGAAACTAAGTATTCCCAAAGAGTAAATGTTTTCACATTTGAACAAGAGAGGAAACATCGATTTTCAAGAGAGCCTTTGAGCTACTTTTTTGAGTAATTATCTCAAATCACAGAAAGAGTTTGTTTTTAAAACATATGAACTGATTATATTTTGGGAGTAGTATTGAGCACCGATATGGGGTCGCGAGTTCATAATAGCTCAAGTCTCCATAAAACATGTAGCCATCATGGGTATAAAAGATCATAGTTTTTAGATGATTCCTTAGTGAGTTTTATCATAGACTAGTGGATCCACTAAGTTGAGGCTTTCTATATGACGACAAAGTATAGGACAATTTTGGCAGCGTGGGCGAGACGTTATATCATCACTTAGGCTCATAGTGATGGTTGTCAGTTAGAGAAACTCCCACAAAATTTATTACTTTATATGTAAACTGAGTTGTTATTGCATATCTTTAACAAATTGAGTTGCTACCCACTGTTTTAAATGCTTTGTATAAACTGCACCCTTATTGTTGTTTTTACTTTGCATTTAAATTGAGTATTCGTGAGTTGAGTAAAGCCAAGGTAAGTGTTCTTTTCAGATTCTTTTCAAGCTTAGGTCATGTTTTAATTTTCCCCGCACATACTCGTACATTCAATGTACTGATGCCAATTGGCATGCATAATTTTATGTTGCAGACACAAGTAACCAGAATTAACATCCAGCGCCTCGTTGTTCCAGTTAAGCACTTAGAGGTAGTTGGTGAGTCTCCTTGCTATCCGGAGGATCCCTTATTATCTTGTCTTGATTTAGTACTTTAGCTGTTAGGATGATCGGGGATCTTGTCCCGACATCCCTTTTTGTTTTAGAGGCTTCATAGACGAGTAGTTATAGTTCTTTAGTCTTGTATTTCAGATGCTATGAGACTTGAGTAGCCATTTTGGCTAGCTAGTTTGAATGTTTCCTTAAAGACATTCTAAGTTTAATTCATAAGTTCCTTATTTGAGATTATTTCTTATGTTTAAGTCTTCCGCTGAGTAAGTAAGCCAGGCCAAGGGTTCACTTGGGGCCGGCAATGGTTCTCGAGTGCCAGTCCCGCCCAGGGTGTAGGCTCGGGGCATGACAAACTTGGTATCAGAGCACAGAGTTCAAGAGTCCTAGGGAGTCTATGAAGTCGTGTCTTTAGAGTCCTAATTATAGATGTGAAGTGTGTCACATCTATAATTAGGAGGCTGCAACACTTAAGAAATCATCTCACCTCTTTCA
Source organism: Solanum gracilifrons (assembly GCA_029582605.1). Taxonomy (NCBI): domain Eukaryota; kingdom Viridiplantae; phylum Streptophyta; class Magnoliopsida; order Solanales; family Solanaceae; genus Solanum; species Solanum gracilifrons. The sequence goes on from JAJOOH010002907.1 coordinate 2,550, forward strand.
CACTCATTTCGTGTGTTAGAGTTTGATCTCTAAACAGTTTCTTCTAAGTCGTGCTTGCACATGTTTTCAATTGATCATGCCTCCATGAAGAACTGTCTGAGGTCGTCCTGCTAGGAGGAATGTTGAGGAGCAAGAGGTACCTAATGCACCAGAAGTGCAACCCCAAGGTGAGGTCACCAATGCTAAGTTCAGGGAAGCGATTTGAATGTTAAGCCAAGTTGTGACAAACCAAGAAGGGCAACAGAGAGGGAATAGACAGAAATTGGTTGATACTTTGAGGATCCGTGAGTTCTTGAGAATGAATCCTCCAAGTTTCACTGGTTCAAGTACTACTGAGGATCCAAAGAATTTTATTGAGGAACTGCAAAAGGTATTTGAAGCTATGCATGTTGTCGATGTTGAGCGAGTGGAACTAGCTACATATCAATTGGAGAACATTGCTAGGACTTGGTTTGACCAGTGGAAGAAGAGTAGGGCTGAGGATGCACCGGTTTTGAGTTGGGCTGTGTTCGAGAGTGCTTTCTTGGGGAGTTTCTTTCCCCGGGAACTGAGAGAAGACAAGGTACGGGAATTTCCAACCCTTAAGCAAGACTCACTAAATGTTCATGAGTACAGATTGAAGTTCACCCAACTTTCCTGGTATATTCACGCCCCAAGTCCCATTGAGACGGACAGGCACCCGATACCCTAAAGGCCTGAGAGAACAAACATATAACTCTTGCTTATCATACATGCAACAAATGAAGTTATAAATCTTTGATTAGTAAATGTAAAATACCTTGATAAAATACCAACATAGATAGGCCCAAAATAGATATACTTGATTGGTCGTTGAGGCCTTAATTACTAGAAAACAAGACATAATCAAGCTTCACTTTGACATTAGTCTACAAAGCCTCTAAAAGATAGACACTTAGCTTATAATGGGACAGGACCCCATCATATCTCTTAACTAATATATAATCTCAAAAATATACTAGAGACTCGACAAATCCTTGAAGCAACCTGGAGCTCACCAAAGGTAACTATCATATGCTTATATTGAGAGATTTTATTAGCTTGAGTACTTGTACCTGTGGCATGAAAACAACATCCCCCAGAAGGGACGTCAGTACAAAAGAATGTACTGAATATGTGAGGCATAAAGTAACCATATGTAAAATAAGAGCTCAACTGAAATCAGGTACAAATGCACAAATATTCTATATAGATAAGATAAGAGACAACCTTTGATTATACTTGTGGAATCACATACCTTACATTCACCTATGCTTATACTTGAGGAATCATGTACATTACATTCACCTTTGCTTATACTTGGGGAATCATGTACATTACATTCTTGGCTGTAAGTTTATTCATCTTTTCTTTATAGACTTTGTAGCATGTGACACAATGACCAGTTGATCAGTGGTATGAGAGGATGACCCATGCTAGGCAGTTTAACCCCTGGGATGCGGTCCTCATAAATATACAAATCGGGATCGACCCATGCTAGGCTTTTATCCCCTGGGCTGCCACCCATAATAATATAGATGGGGATCGGCCCATGCTAGGTATTTTAACCCCTGAGCTACCACCCATAATTATATAGATTCACTTTACCTTGTCTTTTTAATCTTTGAGATTGTTCTTTTGATGCTCATGACTCTTTTGAGATTTAGGACTATATACTGGTGATGTGGGCATGTGGATAAATTAATTGAGGCAGAAAACAATAATATAGGAAGAAAATGTAACTTTGTTGTGCTACTTAGGAACTTATAAGACTCGTGAACATCATTTAGGCATAAAGAACATATACAGATGATCAACGAAGGTGTGTGGCAACTACCTTACAAGTAGTAAATGATTCCTTAAGATGTATAGCAGTTGAGCAAGTAATTCTTCTTACAAGATGCTTAATTTAAAACAAGTTTGGACGTTCCGCATGGGGGCATACGATAACTTAGCACTTAGTAGAGACTGTAACTTCTCAAATGTAGAGACAAGGACTATATAAGATGATATGAATAGCTAAACACTTAGTATACGATATCAAATGAAAGAGTGCATAAACATCCAAACTAATAAAGCCCGTGACAAAACCCAAATAAGGGTTCCACGTAAGGGGACATAAAATGAACAATGAACATAATATGCATCTAACAAATCAAAACCTGTAACATGTATAATGTAGGATCTAATTGACTCAATGAACTTCATTTGACTTGGTGGATAACTCATGAAACTTAATGTTTAAAGTACATTTGTCAACTAGTACTTGGAAGAATAAACACACCAATATCGGATAATGAACACGTATAGAAGTAGTCTGACATATTTTGAGAACTTGGACTATATAAGGAAGACCATTAGCTACATTGCAGATTGTACACCCTCACATTGTATCTTTTACCATGAGGATAACTTAGAGATCTCAATTTGTTGGTACACAGAATATAGGACTTCATGCCAAAAGATATGAGATCATATAGCCTTACATACCTTGTCTCCCGACCAATACTATATGGTATCATGAATCAACCTTTCCTTTGAGGCGTTACTCTGCATTAATGGCAAGTAATAGAGCTAGTATTAACAGCTAATAAACAAGGTTGGATCACGTCGACTTACCAAAACTGTAGTCGGGCAACAAGCTCAAAACCCCTCTACTAAGGGGTGTTTTCTTCACTAATTCCTTTATCACAATGTTTACACCATTTATGACCTTCCCATGAGGTCATCCGACACTACCTGGGATTTACAACATCCAGAACAATAAGTACACACCTAAGGGGCAGCACGCCCACACAACCCACAATTCAAATGGTGTATCTTGATTTCTTCCCTAAAACATTACACATGACTTTCTCTTAAGGCTAGCCAATATTACAAATGATAATCTACAAAATATATCGATTACATCACAATCGGGTCAATAGGTCAAGTAATGGACCACTACAACATTATGTCGAACACCTAGCGGGCATAAAGCTCTACAATTCATAATTGGTGTTTCAACACTCAACAACCTCATACTTACAAATAACACTCTCACTACCATATATAGGAATAAAACCATGCCTTTTACCACTAATAAACCCAACCATCCACCCAGTACTTCTCCAAACTTCACCACGTATAGACATCCCCAAACCTTTCTAAAATAATCAATAAAACTTTGACTCACTGCTTCCGATCATTTTTTCATGAATTTGTAGTAAAACACGTAGAGAAATCTCACCCAACCTGATATCTATAGTGAGATAAAATGGGGCAATAACCTTACCCCAAATTATGGAAAATTGTTCTCTTAACTTGTACTCCTTCAATAGTTTTAATCACCCTCACACTTGAACAAAATAAGAAGAGAAACTCTCTTATTAACAAAGAAAACATGAGCAGACAACTTAGGGAAAGGTCTGCACCATATTTAAACATGAAATCTCATAGGACAATCAAGTTAAACCATAAGGTTTCTACTTACCTTAGCTAGAAATTAGGAGGGTTTCTTCAAGAAACCATGGAGTATTTTTGAGTTAGCTGTGATAATCATTGAGGGAAAGAGAGAGTGTTGGAGATAAATTCCTTTTTTCCTATGCAAGAATTAAGATATAAATGAGCCAAATATGACCCTATAATTGTTGGCACTCTACCGCCTTTATCTTCTTCATTTTTGTCCACAAATTGCCAAGTAGGTGATCCACCTACTTGGCCATTTTTAAGCTGCTCAAATGTCAAACTAGGTGACACAGCTACTTCTTCTTATTAGATCTATAGCTATGGCAGGTGATGCAGCTACTTACTCTTATTAAGTTGGTCAAAAAGTCTAAGTAGGTGATCCACATACTTGTCACCTACTAGCTTAATTTAGTCTAGCAAGCACCTCACTTATTTTATCTCATTCTCCAAATTCTAATCTTTTAATTTAAAGTTAACACTCAACTCTAAAATGTAAGCTTAATAACCACCTTACTTCTCGAGTTTAAATACTTTCTTTAGTATTAACTTAGTCGTATACATGTTGAAATGTATGGGATGTTACAGGTATGCTCCGGAGATGGTTGCAAATATGAGAAGCAAGATGAGTCTGCATATTGTTGGGTTGTCCCGTCTGTCAAGTAAAGAGGGCAAGGCAGCCATGCTAATTGGGGACATGGATATATCAAGGTTGATGGTTTATGATCTAGAATTGGCTGCCTTAGTATTTTCTTTAAAGATATGACGCCATTATCTCTATGGTGTTCATGTGGATGTATTCACGGATCACAAGAGTCTTCAGTATGTGTTTAGTCAGAAAGAGCGAGGTGGTTAGAGTTACTCAAGGATTATGACATGAATATTCTATATCACCCAGGTAGGGGTGTTCACGGGTCGGTTTGGATCGGTTATTGGTCAAAACTAAACCAACTTAATCGGTTTTAAAATTATCAAACCAAACCAAACCAAATATAGTATATATTTATCGGTTTGGTTCTTATCGGTTTCGGTTTAGTTTGGTTCGGTTATTCGGTTATTAACCATAGACAAAAATAAAAAACAATTCATTCAAAGCGTTAAAAAAATGACAACAATTTATTTAAAACGAAAATAGTTAGAATGACTGACATTACATAACTTTCCATCATTGAATATACTATGAATAAAGCTTCCAATTTCATTATTTTGGCTTAGAAGAAAGATACATTGATATTTTCAATCTTATGAAGAATTGTCATAGACACACTCATATACATAAAACCAATAAGATAAATATTCTCACCTTGGGCATTTTTTCTTTCATAAGTAAATTATAAATTTTTTTTGATGAAAACACATATAAGATCTTTAAAGTTGTTAATAAAAATAATATATTATGTATGTATAACAATAAAATATACGTAAATAACTTGTCGGTTTGGTTCGGTTATTTCTTCGGTTTTTTCGAACAAAACCATAACCAACTCAAATACTATCGGTTTTTAAAAATTTAAAACCAAACCACACCTAACCCAAATAAAAATCAGTTTATTTAATCGGTTTGGTTCAATTTTTCTATTTGGATTGGTTTTTATCCAAACCGTGAACACCCCTACACCCAGGTAAGGCTAATGTTGTTGTTGATGCCTTGAGCAGGTTGTCTATAGGTAGTACCGCCCATTTTGAGGAAGATAAGAAAGAGCTTGCAAGAGATGTGCATAGGCTTGCACGATTGGGAGTTCGTCTCATAAATTCCACAGAAGGAGGGGTAGTGGTGATGAATGTGGCTGAATCATCATTAGTGTCAAAGGTGAAAGAAAAGCAAGACCAAGATCCTATTTAGCTTGAATTAAAGGGAAATGTTCATAAGCAAAAAGTATTGACTTTTGAACAATAGGGAGACGGCATATTAAGGTATCAAGGTAGATTGTGTGTACCAAGGGTGGATGAACTTCAAGAGAGGATTATTAGAAAGCTCATAGCTCCAAATATTCTATACATCCGGGTTCCACAAAGATGTATCATGACTTGAGAGAAGTTTATTGGTGGAGTAGTATGAAGAAGGGCATTGCATAGTTTGTTGCTAAGTGTCTGAATTACCAACAAGTTAAGGTAGAGCATCAAAGAAGGTCCGGTGGTATGACTCAAATTATAGAACTTCCGGAATAGAAGTGGGAGATGATCAATATGGACTTCATCACAGGTTTACCAGGGTCTCGCAGGCAACATGATTCTATTTGGGTGATTATTGATAGAATGACAAAATCAACCCACTTTTTGCCAGCAAAGACTACCCATTAAGCAGAGGATTATGCAAAGTTGTATATTCAATAGGTAGTCAGACTTCATGGAGTACCGGTATCGATTATTTTAGACACATGAGCACAATTTACTGCACATTTCTAGAAATTTTTTCAGAAAGGTTTTGGTTTAAATGTGAACTTGAGTATTGCTTTTCATCCTTAGACAGATAGTCAAGCAGAGTGCACTTTTCAGACTTTAGAAGATATTTTGAGGGCATGTGTGATTGATTTCAAGGGTAATTGGGATGATCACCTGCCTCTCATTGAGTTTGCTTACAACAATAGTTACCACTCTAGCATCTTGATGGATCCTTATAAAGTTATTTATGGGCGAAGATGCAGATCTCCTATTGGATGGTTTGAAGTTGGTGAAGCTGGGTTGATAGGACCAGACTTAGCTCATCAATCTATGGAGATGGTGAAAGTTATTCAAGAGCGGTTGAAAACAACACAGAGTAGTCAGAAATCCTACACCAATGTTAGGAGAAGGTAGCTAGAGTTTGAAGTAGATGATTGGGTATACTTGAAAGTTTCACCTATGAAGGGTGTTATGATATTTGGTAGGAAGAGGAAGCTTAGTCCCCAGTATATTGGTCCTTACAAAATATCCAAGAGGATTGGCAATGTAGCTTATGAGTTAGAGCTACCACAAGAGTTAGCAACGGTTCATCCGATATTTCACATCTTCATGTTGAAAATGTGCATGGGTGATCCTTTACTTATCATACCAACTGAAGATATTGGTATCAATGATAGCTTATCTTATGAGGAGATTCATGTGCACATCCTAGACCACCAAGTTCGCAAGTTGAGAACAAAAAAGATAGCATCAGTCGAAGTTCTTTGGAGGAATCAGTTTGTTGAGGAAGCCACTTGGGAAGCTGAGGAGGATATGAAGAAGAGATACCCACATCTCTTTGAATCCAGAGAAGTTCCAAATTAAGGTACTAATCCTTTTCTTGGCTTTTATATTAAGTTGGCATGTTGTATTTGCTTTTTTGCTTGTTGGGTGTTTGAACTGAATGTTAGATGTTACGCCCTTAGCCTGCCAAGATTGATCTCATTCGAAGACGAATGTTTCAAGGGGGAGATATTATAACACTCCGCAACTAGAAAGAGCTAGAATTAGAAAGAGTCATTTTTGAAAAGACTAAAAAATCTAGAAATTTGACAAAATTAAGTTAAGTATGAGTTTTGGGTAAACTTCAAACGACCATAACCTCTATATCATGATGAGTTAGGTGTGCTAAAAAGTATCGTAGGAAAGATCTTTAAATTATATTTCCAACGCCGTCGATTTTTTTCTCAGTTTCGAGTTTGTATGAGCGAGATATGCCCATTGAAGTTGGGATGTCTCGATAAAGAAAGTCAAAACCGGATTTTGGAAGGGCATTATGGTCTTTTCACCACCCAATTAACTAATTTCATTTTTTGTAATTAATTTGGGCTCTAAAATGAATTGGTTCAGTTTACGCTTTTGAAAAATAAGTTAGGGTTTTGAGAGAAGAGCAAAGAAGAGGAGAAAAAGCAAAGAATCGCCAAGTTCTTAAAGTTTTGCTTGAGGATTTCATCAAGGGGTAATCCCTACGAGGTATGTGAGATCACATAGCGTTGGGTTAGTTCACCCACACGCCAATCATGATTTATTTCAGCGAATTTAGATTATTGAAGGTTTAGAAATTGAGTTCTTGATGGATTTGTTTGAAGTTTCTGTTGGGTTCTTGATTGTTAGAGTTGTTGAGGAGTTCTTTATTTTGATTCATGAAATTAGGTGTCGTTTTGAGTATATTCTTGCATATTTTGATTATTTAGTCAAATCTAAGTGTTTGGGGAAAGATCCAATTGAATTTAGAGGGTTTAGAGTTGAAATACGAGCAAGAAAAATCGTCAAACAGCTGGGGAAAGGGGTGGAGCGCCGCGCCAGCCAGTGCACCCCAAAAAGTGTTATGAAGTTTAACCCCTGGGGCGCCGCGCCAGCCAGAGCGCCCCAACTTCAGTTCTGAAGTTTTGGGTAGTGCGCCACTAAGAGCGCCAGGTAATCCAGGTCTTCTACTTCTTCCCACTTCTTTCCGTACTAATTCCCTTGAAACGTACCTATGTTTCCTAGTTGATTCCTACACTCCAAGGTACGTCTAAGCAACATGAAATCATCCATAACATCATATCATGAGCCTTGAATCCATAATTAAATTCAAGGAAAGTTAAAATTCAAGTCAAGAGAAGTTCATAGAGTTTTCCAAAAGTCTTTTACAAACATTTTCACTTTGTTTAAAGACTTGAGTTTTGAGTTGAATAAAGAGTAAAGATTGAAGTTCATTTCTTCAAAGAGTATATCGGGACTATGTACTCCCAAAGAGTAAAATGTTTTCTCATTTAAACAAGAAAGGAAACCTTGATTTCCAAAAGAGCCTTTGAGCTAGTTTCTTTCAGTTAAAGAGTAAAAGCTTTCACAATTAAGCAAGAGAGGAAACTTTGATTTCCAAGATAGCCTTTGAGCTAAGTTTTGAGCAATTATCTCAAACCACAGAAAGAAGTATGTTTTTAAACATAAGAGATAGTATCATATTTTGGGAGTAGTATTAAGCATCGATATGGGGGAGAATTCAGACAATTCTCAGCCCCCATAAACCATGTAGCCACCATGGGTAGAAAAGGGCCATACTTTTTAGATGATTTCTTAGTGCTTTTAGCATAGACTAGTGGATCTACTTAGTAGTCAGGTTTTATACCCTCGACAACGTATAGGACGGACCTGGCAGCGTGAGGTAAAATGTTGTATCATCACAATAGCTCTTATGTGATGGTTGTCGGTTAGAGAAACTCCCTTAGCAGTTTTTTGTATTTTTATATACATTCAGAGTTTATATTGTATCTTTGCATACACACAGAGTATTATTGTATTTCTAAATACACAGAGTTGATATCCATGTTTTAAAAGCTTTTCTTTATATTGCATTTACATTATTGCTTTATATTGAAATGAGTTCAGTTCAGTTGAGACCAGGTTTGTTCCTTCAGTTCCTTTCAAGCTTATGTCTTGTTTTAGTATTCCCCTCGCATGCTCGTACATTCAATGTACTGATTCCATTTGGCCTGCATTTTTTTATAATACAGATACAGGTAACCAGAATCAGCATCCAGCGCTTCATTGATCCAGTTGAGCATTCATAGTTTTGTGGTGAGCCTCCTTGCTTTCCGGAGGATCCCTTTTATTGCTTTCAGTATTAGTTAGTTCATTAGGATGTCGTGGGTCTTGTCCCGATGTCTATCTCAGTTGTTTTAGAGGGTTCATAGACAGTCAGATGTTAGTTCTTGAGTCTTCTATTTCCTGTTTTAATGGTTGAGACTTGAGTTGTCACTTTGGCCAGTGAATGTTACTTTATTACATTCTAAGTATTTATTGAGCAGTTCAGTTTACTTTTAAAAGTATTCTTTTTCATGAGTTAAGTCTTCCGTTGAGTAAGTAAGTCAGGCCAAATGTTCACTTGGGGCCAGCAATGGTTCTCGAGTGTCAATCCCGCCCAGGGTGTAGGCTCGGGGCTTAACAATTAAGGTAATTATAACTATCAATTAAAAAAAAAGTTAACTTTCCCAAAATCTCGTATTTACCGTACTACTCTAATCAACTCCATCTTACACCCTCAATATTGCAGATTTTATTAGTTTATTTTGGTTTTTCTGCTCAAGTTTAGATTACTACTCCACAAAATATTAGCACTTATTCTAAAGAGAAAAATCATGCTTTTGATTTTAACTACGGAAAAGGGTCAAAATTTCCCCTGAACTATGTGAAATAGATCACTTATACCCTTCGTTACATTTTGAGATAAAAAATGCCCCTGCTGTTATCCTAAGAGACCACAAATACCCTCAAGAGTTAACACCCCAAATTGTTATTGACGTGGCAAGCCACGTGGGACTAATCCTTCCACCTAGCGTTGCCAACTAGTATTCACTACAAAAGAACTAGACCTTTAGCGGCAACAATAGTCGCCACAAAAACCCAGAAAATCGTCACTATAAGAGGTGTACAATAGCTCATTCTTTGGATGTTCCTCTTTTTTGGCTATTGAGATGTAAATAAAGATTTTACAATGACCTATACCGACGCAACAACTTAATCAAGATCAAGGGTCAAAATGTGTCAAGAGAAATTAAAGTGTTGAACTTTCGAAATCTTCAAAAATGTCCAAGAAGAAACAGATGAATCTGAAAAAGACGCATTGTATCATACCTTTCAACACTGTATTTGTATTCATATTTCTTTTTAGACACATCTGTTGTGTACATGTTCATTATTGAATATAATTAAGCAACAAAATACATGTGTTTATATGTATCACAAGTTGTATTCTTTGTATTCAATGTATCTTTTTTTGTTTTTTTTCATATTCTAAATATATATTTTGATGTGTTGTATCAAATTTTATTCATGTTGTGTGGTACAATTGTATTCATGTATCAACCCTAAAAAAAAGCACACGTTTGTATTAGTTACTAGTAACTATAATAATAAGTATTCAAGAATTCATAAGTTGAATGAACCAACAAATACATGTATTTATATTATAACACAATTTGTATTCTTAAATTTGTATTTGTATTCGATGTATCCTTTTATATTTTTCATATGTGAAATGTATAATGCATGTATCAGTTCTGAAATTGTTTGACACCATTGTATTGATGCATCAATCCCAACAAAATTTATACAAGTTGTGAAACTCAAGCAATAATCATCAAATCAAATTGACGTGATTTTAAGATTTTGTGATTTTAAAAAATAAATTATGCCATTTTAAATGCCCTCAAATTTTGATTTGTATATTAATATACAAAACAAACAAATTTTGGATACATAGAATACAACGATTTTACCATAATAACTATAACAACTCGTGACAATTATGATAACTATAACTAGAGATATATGGTAACCCTAAACTATAATCATTTGTGTAAGTTTCTCAAAACAAGAGAGTTTTATCATTAAACAGATGAGAATCCTAGTGAATAGTGGATATGACATGATTCTTGTTAATTTAAAAGTGGCAAATTGAGGGGTTTAAGGAGAGCAAATTAAGGGGCAGACAATTATACTAACAAAATCTCCTTATTTAGAGGATAATAATTATGAATGTATCATTGTATTTTAGAAAAAAGGACATATACATTAAATACAACTATTTATAGACATAAAATATAGCCATTTTTTAAATACCATACTCATAGCTACTCCAATTTAATAATAAAACTATAGTCATTTTTTGTAAGTTGCTCAAAAATTTACAGGCACATTTGTTTGGGCCAATATCATAATAGGTCCAAATATAGACATCAATCCGACCTAGCCCAAATGATCAATTGAAGCAATTAAGCCCAAACCCAAATCACTTCAATAGCTAGTAAGGTTGAAAAATGGAAAATAATAATTAAAACGGAATGTACGTCATACATATATTTTGTGTGTTACACATTCATCTCGTGCATCACCCGCGTATATCGTGCTTACACGTGCATCTTGCATATCAGGCATCATGCGTACGTGCATTCCTAATAATTAGTAATCTCTTTTTGAAAATCACGTAACATTGCTATATATGATTGATAGAAGATAGAATTTAATTTTTAATGAATTTGTAAAAAAAAAAAAAGGTAAAGATGCACAGTGAAAATTATGAGGCGTAAATCTCCTGTGAGCCAGAAAATGCTTCTTATAATTTCTTGCCCGAAACTACCTTTTAAGCAAAGTATATTTACAACGTTTATCAAGGGTTGAAAGCCTCCAACAAATGATCGTACTTACACAACACTAATGAAGACATTCATCTTCGAAAAAGTGTTGAAGAGTAAAAAATATGAGTTTTATATCTCATGTGAGGCAGCAAATTCTTCTCATGTATTCTTGAAGCAAATTCATTTTTGTTTGGATACAATGCTCAAGACATTTATAACATGCCCTACAAGTAGAGACACAAGAGGTTGTGCTGGACCAAACAAGCAGAAAAACCTCATATTTCTAACTAGGATAAATAAATTTCTTCTTAATTAAAATAATACGTATAACTACCCCTGCATGCATTCGTTTCTTCTTAATTGTTGTTTCTTTAATTTCCAAGCAATGTAGGGCTGATGAAGGATTGATGTCAAGCTTATCAAGGATCAGAGACTAATTAATAAATCTAATATATATTTTTCTGTTTATGTTGTTGTTGTTGTTGTTGTTGTTGTTGTTATTAATTATTATTATTATTATTATTATTTTAATTATTATTATTATTATTATTATTATTATTATAATTATTTTAATTATTATTATTATTATT